>JAAXLI020003519.1:0-10674 GCA_014621495.2 Entosphenus tridentatus | reverse complement strand
TCATTCCCCTCCCACTCATTCCGCTCCCACTCATTCCTCTCTCACTCATTCCTCTCCCACTCATTCCCCTCCCACTCAATCCCCTCCAACTCACTCCGCACCCACTCATGCCGCTCCCACTCATTCCCCTCCTACTCATTCCCCTCCCACTCATTCCACTCCCACTCATTCTTCTCCCACTCATTCCGCTCCCACTCATTCCGCTGGCAGTGTCGCGGGCTCACAGCGCCGTGCGCCAACTCCAGGATCACCGCCAACTCCCCACCCCCCCCAACCACCAAGGATTAAAATCATGACATTCATTTTTCCTGGAGGAATCCGCTGAGCTACAAAGCTCGTTTCTTTTACAGATGTCCTGTAAAACCCCACCAAAAAAAATGTCCTATTTAGTGCAACAAGCAATGATGTGATCACCGTCATCATCAACAGACGGCGGCGTTTTGCACGCTGAGTGCTCACAGTAGGCAGTGCCCTCTACCCGTGCCCCCACCCCCCGCCAGGAGACAGCGAGAGACGTTTTGGTCGTTCGGGAGGGAGCGAGATGTCGGAGTGACATCAGCTCGTGTGGAGAGCAGCTGCTCGACTTGGACAGAGGGCTGCCTGCTTTGTTGGCAGGCCGTCCATCCAGCAGTGGGTAGACCACAACTGCCGGTGATGGTGGTGATGATGATGACGAGCCAGTTGATGGATGAAGATGTAACTAGCTGATGATGACAGTGATGAATGACGGTTAAACAGTGGGTGTATGCTGGTCATGGATGCGATGCTCCTGCTACTGATGATGATGATTATGATGATGCTGATGATGATTATGATGCTGATGATGATTATGATGATGCTGATTATGATGATGCTGATGATGATTATGATGCTGATGATGATTATGATGCTGATGATGATTATGATGATGCTGATTATGATGATGCTGATGATGATTATGATGCTGATGATAACAGTTGGAGAAGAGGAAAGAGGGTGGGGACGTGGGCTCGTAGCGGTCACCTCCGCGGTTCTTTGTCCACGCGACCGTTTTAAATGACAGCGTTATTCAAGTGTTTACGTAATGCGTGTGCTACATGGATGTGTAATGCGTTTGTGTAACTCTCATTTCATCGCGATATGAGTCAGCAAACCCGCATCCCTCCCTCCCCTCAATAAATATATCCCTCCCCTAACTACCCCCTCCCCTTCCCATCGCCCCCTTTGTATCTCCACCCCTCCTCACGCCCGCCCACCCACCCGCCCACCCCTCACAGTTCCCCTCCCTCCCGAGTCGCTGCCATCCTGGAGTCGCTGATGTGCAGCGCCTGCTGCTGCTGCTGCCGCTTTACATGCCCCTGCTGCAATCGGCTTAGGGAGATCTTCATCCAGCAGTGAATAGACCACGGATGGTGATTGAATCATTGTTAGTATTATTTGCAGCACAGGTGATGCTCGTTTGAATGATTGGTTGATGATGACGTGAAACAATGACGATTTCAATGATGATTTTTATTCTTATGATTATTATTATATATCATGATGTGTATTGACTTCATGATTGCTTGATAACAGAAGTTAGAGGATATGATGATGATAATGCTTATTACATGATGATGAATTTAATTATTGATTGGATAATGATGATTGATTATGGTTAATACAATTTTGATTGATGATATTAATTTTAATTATTTGGTAATGGATTGAGCTATGGATTGAGGGGTGATGATGATGATTATGATTTAACGGTGATGCTTGTAATGATTGAATATTGATGATTAAATGATTGAATGATGATTTAATGATGATGATTGAATGATGACTGAATATTGATGATTAAATGACTGGATGATTGCATGATGATCCGTATAGTGGTTCAGCATTGGCGAGGGGGAACAACTTTCCATCCTTGTGCTGTTTCCCCCTCTTGGCCCCCCCTAATTGTTTTTCAGACTCGGTAGAAATTAATTATCATCTCCACGTTCCTGCGGCGGCATCCAGGACATCCATATTTCCCACCACTGTGGTTGACTGTCCCACTAAAGCGATACTTATTTTATCTATCTCCTGAGTAATGATGGCCTGAGTCATCAACTACTCGTGATTTATAAATAGATGCATAATGATTTATAAAGAGATGTGCTATTAATAGGGGTCATTGCCCGAAACGTCGCCTCACATATGTTTTTCCTATTAAGGCCACACATACGGTGTTATTGAGGTGTGTGTTGAGTCTTTATACTGTATATATGTGTGTGTGTGTAAAGAGAGAGATTATAATAAAAACCCTGATACCCCCCCCCCCCCCCCCCATTAATTAAACTAATTACACGCCCGCGGAAAAAGTCTCTGCAATAATTATAAATAATTCTAAATTAGTGGGCATTGTGGGAGGTCGCCATGACCCAAATGTGTCCACTCTGAACGTCGACAGCGACAACAACAACAACAATAATGACAACAACAACAAATTTGAGACTAAAATAATAATCGCGCGTAACTTTCTGAAGTCGGATATTTGGGTCAGGCCGACCCCCTTAAAACAGTAAAGTTGCCAGTACGTTCCGATAGTTAACCGCGATTATTTTAACGCTATTAAAACCGAGAGGCAATGTTCTTCCCACGATTGACTCTGGGGGGATGGGGCATCGACAGCTGCTGCAACGTGGCCGCTTCATCGCCTCTCACAGTCGGAGCGCCGCGGTGGCGAGATGTCATCGCCCTTTCCTGGTATACAGGAGGTCGTGGGTTCCACCCCGATCCTGACGCTTTCTGTGTGTACGTGGAGTTTGGCATGTCTCGTGGTCGCGTGGATTTTTCTCGGGGTCCTCCGCTTTTTCCCACCGCGTTTAGAAACGTGCGTGTCGAGTGTGTGGCTGCTGCTGCAGCTGCTGCTCTACATTTCCACACGACAGGCCACGTTGCCGAGCTATTCTTTGTGGGCAGGTCGCTACACACCTCAGTGGGCCTCACCTGGCAAATTGAAATGTGTTTTTTTTTAGTTTAAAACAGTTGCGAGCGATTGTTCCGCTGTGGATCGTGTCGGCGAATGTCAGCCGAGCTGGGGACGCCAGCCAAACGTCAACTTACCGTGGTGCAATGGTTAGCGCAGTTGAACTTGATTCAATAGGCTATGGGGTACCGGGAGAATACTCACCACGCACACGAGGGGATTTCACTGCCATCTCTTGCCCACCACCTCGCTGCCCCACGCCTACAGCACCTGGCAAGCCTCAGCGGTCACCCATCCAAGTACTCACCATGATTTATGAATCGATGCATGTACATGCACACACACACACATATATACACACACGAATGGTAACACACATAGTTACGGGCGGAGCGCACCGCTTTATAATGGACCCCAGCCACCTCGAGTTCGATTCCCCAGCCACGGCTGTCATCAGTGGCGAGCATTGGCTACATGGAGTCAGTCTGGGCATTCCTCAACTAAACCTGCACTGACACAGTGTGGTGAAGTATGGTCAAACAGCCCCCCCCCCCCCCTCCAATAAGAACACGACATTGGGGAAGAAAGCGTACATCCAGAAGTTGTTTTAAAATGGGCTAAACGTGAGATTTGTTTTACTTGTGTAATGAGCGACTTCCACGACACGTCGTATAGAGGGTACTTCTTTATTTCTCACACAGGGCACAACACAGGCCAACACTGGTTCTTCCTCTCACCGACTATAACTCGAGGCAATAACACCTCTACCGGCTGCACGCACAGCCCATCACTCGGCGTGGTCCCCTCGCCCTCCCTCGTCTCCGCCGCTGGCTGGCGGCGTGACGACGACGGCGATGGAACCCACGCAGAAGATCTTCCACGTGGCCGGACGACGGAGAGAGATGTCGGTGAACAGCGACACGCCAGGGCCCAGGACCCCACACACGAGCCCCGAGCTCCGGGTCCGCTCCCCCTTACACCCCCCCAGGCGTGGCTAAGCCCCGCCCACCCTTATACCCCCCCAGGCGTGGCTAAGCCCCGCCCACCCTTACACCCCCCCAGGCGTGGCTAGGCCCCGCCTCTGGCCACGCCCTCTCGTGGAACCTTCGAGAAGGTTCCCGGAGCATCTCGGCTCAGCCCCACCTGTTACCTTTGCCCCAGGTCCACCTCCTTCCCTGATTGGCTGTTACCTCTGTGGCTGTACCCGTGAAACCCTTCCCAGGCCAGCAGGTGTCACTTTGTCATGTCAGCAGGTGTAACCCTGTCATTACACTTGCATTAATCCGTCCACGATAATATATATACGCACAATTTACATTATTTACCGGTAGGGCAGGGTCTGGTTGAAGTTCAATATTGATCTGCTATTATAGTGTCAGACACGTACACATCATCTGCCATCATCAGCCAACCAAGTACTGTTCCTCCCACACCGAAGACTTACATAATTCCATGTCAATAACACAAAGGTTACCCGGGTAGCCTACACAGATTGTGGAAGCAAGTGCTGTCATTATTAGCGAGCATCAGGATTCCTATAAAGGCCGGCGCACTGGTATGACAGGGTGGTGGTGTGGTCAGCAATGCGTCCAGCCGCCTTTGTCTCCCCAGTGGTGATTCGCTTTGTTGTTTTACAAATCGCAGCAGCTGCTCGTCAATGAGAGACTGAGTCGTCCTAGGCAGTGGCCCGGATTGGTTACCGCGCCCGCGGTGCTCATGGCACGGAATCGAACGAACCCAGGGCCGCCCGCTTCTCCCGTTCTCTGCCTGGCGCTCATCACAACGCCACCCACGGCTCCACCCATGGCACCATCCAGAGCCGGCCCAGCCACTAAGCGACCCTTGCAATTGCAAAGGGCCCCGTGGCCAGCAGAGGGCCCCCTAAAGTCACTGCTAGCGAGTGGGTGAAAAAAATCATACATCAAAGGGGCCTCCAACCAAATTTTGCTTAGGACCCCCAAAGGTCTAGGGCCGGTTCTGGCACCATCACACAATTACAAACAATGAAATATCCCCCGTGTAGCCTCAACACACTTTCGGGGCAAGTGCTGTTAACGAGCGCCATACGAAGGTCGGCATGGCACACGAGGAGGTGGGTGGCCAGCACCACGCACGACCGCCTTTGTCTCCCCAATGGCGATGTTTACACACTGCACCAGGTACTTATTTGAGGCTGAGTCGACCTATGGGAGGCCTATGACTGGAACTCTGGTCGCCGGGTTCGTAGCGCAGTGCGCTAAGCGTTGCACTACCTTTGTTTCTTTCGGTAAAGTCACGTAGACAAAATATTTTTTGTTTTATTTGATTTTTCTACCTACGTGACTTTACCGAAAGAACCAAAGAGTATGGATTCCTGCAGTCACGAAAGCTTCAAATCAAGATCGTTACACTACCGCTCACACAATTACACACACACACAAACAAAGAACAAGTAAATGTGGAGCATAAACCGAGGAATGCCCAGCACACTCGTGGAGAGATGATGGATGCTCGGAATGCACAACGACAGACATGCAGAGCAATACCTACACCTGGCATTGGGAGAGCACACGCTGGCTAATGAGATCATCCAAACCGTCAAGTCAAGCGGTAGGCGTGGGCATGGGAGAGCGCAAGTCTCGGCGAGAAGGGATGGGTTGGCCCATTGGTAACAGCAAACAGAACCGTGGCGACGGAGTGGACAACACAGGGAATGGAACCCGTCCGAAGGGTGACGTCTGTCGAGGATGTGGAACGGCGAAATCAGCTGACGTAATCGCTGCGGGGCACGATGGCGTCGTGGGCTGTCTTCAGGTACTCCACGCGTATTCATTGGTTGACAACGCCTTAATAAATATAGGAGCGCAGAGCTCGGGCAATTGTTGGTAGCGCGGGGGTCACCGCCTGGCTCCGAGTCGTCCTCTCCAGCTCTTCGAGAGCGAGTTGACATTTGATAAATGGGCCAGGTCAAGTGAAGCATGATCACACAACTCCCGTGAGCAGCACCGCGTGTGGGGGTGGAGGGGGGGGGCTTGGACCAGCAGTGGGTTGACAGTGTGGAACGCGCTGGGCCTCATTGTCACACGTGATGCATGCCCCACGTGGTTTATCAAGGAGCTTCACTTCAGCCGGCTGATTTTTTTTTAGGATTTGGCGACAACCGTCAAATGTTTCCCCATCCGGCACACCGGATCCAGTCGGCGTGTTGCCGCGGCTCAGACTGCTCCCAATGCGTCGCGCATCGCCTGCTCCAAACTTGCAGCGAGCGAGACATTACTATTCAGTGAGAAATTAAAAGCCATGCGTGGTATTCTTGTGTCTGCCCCCCCACCACCACTATCACACCCCAACCTATCCCCTTCCCAGAACTCCCTCCCCCCACCACCTCTATTCCCACTCTACGCTCAACAACCACCCACCCCTCCCCCTTCCCATTCTCCCTTCCCCACACCAGCATGCCACTCTGCCCCCCCGCCGCCCCCCCACCCCCTGGCTATCTTCCCCTTCTCCCAACAGCGTGTCGCTTTAACCACAGCCCCACACAATCACCCCTCCCCTCCCCCCACCACCCCTCCCCCCGTTCCCATTCTCCCGTTCCCACAACATCGGATCACTCCGCAACCTCCCCAAATGCCTCCCCCCCATCACCGCCCGGATCCCTCTACCCCCCCCCCACACCCAACAGCGTGTTGGCTCCACCCCCCCCCCCTCCCCCCGGCGAGCCCCCCCCCCTGCCCCCCCCCAGCTTGTGACGACGCACAGAGCAGAACGCGCAGTGCGCGCGCGTTCCCGGGATACGCGCCAGGTCGCCGAGTTAAATGGGTTCGCTTATGTAACGCGGGGGGCGGGGGGAGGGGGTTAGGGGGCATTGGCCGCCAGCCACGCGCCTTGTAACGTCTACTCCCTAGGGGCAGCCGCGAGGGAGGCGAGGGCAATCCAGCCGATGCTGCCCTCCTATCATCGAAACCGTAGGAGCCATCAATCACGCAGCCGTGGTCAATTCCACTGCTGGACGAAGGCCTCGCTTCCACCCGTTGCGGATGCGTTGAGGCATCGTCCGTGGTGATGATGATGAACAGCGAGGACTAATGAGTCAACATAATCGTCAATAACACTGGCCCTAAACGGCTAAGAGAGATATGTAATAGGCGACGTTTCGGCCAATGGCCCTTCTTCGTGGCACCTTTTGCCATCTGCTCTCGAGAAGGCCTGGCGGCTCGGCGTTAGAGCAAGCGACTCACAATCGGAAGGTTACGAATTTAAATTTGGGTTGGGCGTCCACTCAGCCCATCATCCCTGGAGGGTGACTGAAAGAGGTACCGCTTTGTGGGGAAGTCGAAAGTGGTGGTCCTATGGGACATATTCGGCCCCGTCGTGTGAATGACGAATTTCCACCAACTGGTTCAAAACTGTAAACCGGAGGTAAGCACCGTCTTTATGCCCATTTGAGCGGGACATTGCTTTAACTTTTTAACTTATAAAGAAGGCCCATTACCCGAAACGTTGCCTATTATATATTTATATCTAGGGAAATGTTATTGACGAATGTTCTGGTTTTTTTTGTCATAAGTCCTTGCGTAGCATTGAACGGGCAACACAATTTTAATAGGGGGGGGGGACATTTGCCAAAAAAACATCCTGCAGCATCATCATTTATTTAATAAAGCGTGGCTCTGCTGATGAGACCCAGAAGGCCGAAACCGATGCAGAGTTTGCTCAACTAATACTGCTTGACAATACACGCGTCCCTCGTTTTACGCGGGTTCAGTTTGTGCGATTTCGCGGCTCACCAATTTCTCCCCGAAACTCGCTATATGATGCGGTTTGAATTCACACACATGCGGCTAAGCGGTTGGACGCGGGGCAGCATTGTGTAGCGTGCGTGCCGTGTGCGCTACTGGGAAGGCAGCTGTCCTTGCCCGTGCGGCTCCGCTTTGTGTGCCACTTTTTTGGAACGCATCTACTACTGCTACGACTACTGGCGTATCAGGCGAGGGAAACCTGCACTGGTGTGGAAAGCCAAATTGGCTGGTGGACTACGCACAGACACACACGCATTAAACACACAGACACTCACGCGCACGATTTAAAGCTTGCGTGACTGCAGGGATTCATCTTCTTGGTTCTTTCGGTAAAGTCACGTAGAATGGAAATAATAAATTAATAAAGACCTGGTCTTCACCTGAGGACGGCTGCTTGCGTTGTGGCCGAAACGTCGTGAGAATTATTTTATTATGTTTTATTTTATTATTTTATTATTTCCATTCTACGTGACTTTACCGAAAGAACCAAGAATACTCACGCGCACATTTGCATGTATGTGTGCAGAAACAAAACATACTTCTGGTTATAGTTGTAACTCGACTCTCCGATCGTTGTGTGTGCAGCGGGGAGGCTGTCCTCGTTGGGGGCGTTCGGGAGCCTGGGGGGTTGAGGGGGGCTATTAGTGAATATCAGTGCCCCCCCCCCCCCTGTGTTTAGTCAATCCCTCCCTCCCACCCACCCACATCAAAATTGAGTCGGACCCAAGCGGTGGCTGGGAAGGCATTCAGGTCTCCAGCTAGAGAGGTCATCAGAGACAACAGCCGGCAATGATAACACGACTACCCGTCCTGTGAGTCCATGCACCACGTCACCACAACGGCGGCGGCCTTCTACAACAACAACATCAACAACAACAATAACAACCCGCGGTGCTTAGCTTCCCAGATCTCGCGAGATCCGGGGCGCACTCCGAGATCGATGCGGCGACGTACGACCACTGGCTGGGCCCCGCTGTTTGGGAGCATCTCAAAGGAGGCATCCCATCGATCCGCGTCTCGTCTGTAATCCATACGTGTGCATGCAAATCCACTGCTGGATGAGGAGCGCCCCCCACGCCGTGTTAGCAGTCGGGGGTGGCGGGGGGCGGTCGTTTGACTATACTTCACCTTGCTGGTCAGTGCGGGTTGGTGAACGGCGCGGGGGGATGTGGAACCCCAGAAATGTGTTCAGATCTGACGCGCCACTGATGTTAGTCGTGGCCTGGTATCGAACTCAGGGCCCTTGGGTCATGGCAGAACTCACTAACCACTGCGCCACCGCTCCACACCAGCTATACAAGGGTGGTTGGAGGATGCAAGGAGGCATGGGGGGGGGGAGTTCCAGACTGTGGGGTCAGCAGAGGAGAAGGGACCACCTCCACACGCCGAGAGTAGATTTGCCGTGGGGCTTGTGGGGGAAATGCTTATTTGAACTGGAAGGCACTTCGTGTCTCTGACCCTGGGACTCTGCGCGCCTATTCTGTTACAGGACACGCGGCACCTACAGATATCGCGTTTCAAAATATACTTTGTGATATAAGAAGGAGCTTGTGCCGACTCACATCTCTAACTCTCGAGTCGACGGAGCACGTGGATATCTGTGGGGCTCTCGATTCGTGTGTACGATGCGGTAATAAAACGAGTGCATGCACTGAATGTTGAACTCCTTTGGTACCGTACGTAGCCAAGCGCGCTAATCGGAGGTGCAGGGGAAGGACACCAAGCTAAATATGAGTTCTAAAGAAATGGGTTTTCAATCTAGACGATTTAAAAGTGCACAGCTCCCAGCGACTTCCTAATATATCGGAAGGAAGAGCGCGTTTCAAATGGCTGCAGAAGCGCATCTGAAAGCGCCGCGCGATGCGGTGACCGCCGTCTTCGTTCGGTGGCTTCGTGAATCCATCTGTGTGGATCTTCCGAGTGTTACCCCCCCCGCCCCACTCGTCGAAGGCGTGATGGGGGTTGTCGTTGAATTCGTGGCTAAACAAATTCACGGAGCAGAATCCCACTGAAAACGAGCCTCGCTACTCAGAGGAGATCTCCTGCATACATACACCTCATTATAGTTCTTATATAAGTCACTTATTAGCAAGAAAAAAGTAGATTGTAGCAGAAATAAATGTGCGAACCCCTATTTAATACATTTCTTTATTACAACAGACTCTTATTATTATCGACATCATCGGCGTCTTTGTATTCTTACCTGCCTAGAGATTTATATAAACTGTAAATAAAAAAAGAGTTTTAAACCGCGTATAGTTTGTGGTCGCTGGGCAATCCACTGTTGGATGAAGGCCTGATCACGCCGTGCAGGTCACGAGAGTTGATTGGATCTTACTTCACCACTCTAGTCGGTAAGTGTTGGTAGAGGGGGAGGTTTGGGGGGTGCAGGAGAGAGGTTCACATATATCGCTGCTGTGAGCTCTGCCCGGGGATTGAATTCACTTTGCCGGGCTCAGACCGCAGTGCAATAACGACTGCGCCACCGCTCCACACAAGCACATCACGCGCGCACGCAGCAGCTGTACTTGTCAATCCACTGCTGGATGAGAGCCTCTCCACGCTGTGCGGATCGTGGGCGAGGGGCGTGAGGGGGGGGCTGTTATATAACCACAGCTGAACACACCGGGTTCCGCTCAGTATCCACACGCTCTGTGCGCACAGAGCGATTGTGCGCACCGATCAGAGCCGCATCCTCAACGCGCCGCTCCAGTTGCGCTTTGAGCAGCGACAATTGCAGCCCCCCCCTCTCCTGCCGCCCCCCAATGACCCCAGCTGTACCCACCAGCGCCTCCTCAATAACAAGACACTTTGTTCTCTCCGCGCCGAGCGCACCTCCATCGCCGCGAGCCACCGCGGGTTTCTCCTCTTCCCGACGCGCGCCAAGCCACGCGTCGTGTCGCGTTGACCTGCGCGTCGCGCCTCCCACTCCTCCGCGCTCCCTCCACCGCCTCCCCC
>JAAXLI020003518.1:0-10681 GCA_014621495.2 Entosphenus tridentatus | reverse complement strand
TGGTGGGCTTTGTGTGTGTGTGCTGGTGGGCTTTGTGTGTGTGTGCTCGTGGGCTGTGTGTGTGTGTGATCTGGTGGGCTTTGTGTGTGTGTGCTCGTAGGCTGTGTGTGTGCTCGTGGGCTGTGTGTGTTGCTCGTGGGCTGTGTGTGTGTGTGCTCATGGGCTGTGTGTGTGTGTGCTCATGGGCTGTGTGTGTGTGTGCTCGTAGGAGCTGCGGTGTGGGAGACAAGGGAGGTTGTCTCATATTTGTCGTCGGACACCCCCAGCTGGTACGAATGGCTGCGTGCAAACGCGTGCGTGTGTGGGGAGCGGTAGTGCAGCGGTTAGCGCGCTGCACTACAAACCCGGCTACCAGAGTTCAATTCCCGCTCACGGCCAACACCAGTGACGATTATCTGAACCGGTCCTGGGCCTGCCCTAGGTCGACTCCGACTGAAATGAGTACCCGGTGCGGTCTGTGAAAACATCGCCACTGGGGAGACCAAAGGACGCTGAGCTTGGTGCTGGTCACAAACCCATCGCTCACAGGTGCTCACTAACAGCCCCTGCAGTCTGCGGAGGCTACACAGGGGATCTTTGTCCCTTTGTGTGCGCGCGTTTTAAGTGTTTGTACACTGCCAGTGTATCCAGTTTCACTTTTAAAAGGGAATCGCTCTGACCCGACTGGGTACAATGTGAAAGAAACATTAGCTGTGTATCCATGCCCCTCTATTCATGCCGCGCTTGCAGCCGCCACGGTCACTGGAAGCAGAACTCATCTCGACATTTAAAAAAAAACATTCCGCGGCTCCACATCGGGCGCCACGATGGCTAGGAGATGTTAACTACCTCGCCTGGTATGCAGGAGGTCGTGGGTTCGATCCCGACCATGACACCTGCTGTATATTTGGAGTCTGCGTGTCTCTCTCTCTCATCATCATCACGGTGGCTAGGAGATGTTAACTACCTCGCCTGGTATACAGGAGGTCGTGGGTTCGATCCCGACCATGACGCCTGCTGTATATTTAGAGTCTGCGTCTCTCTCCGTGGTGAGATGTCAACTACCTCGCCAGGTGTACAGGAGGTCGTAGGTTCGATCCCGACCCTGACGCCTGCTGTATATTTAGAGTCTGCGTCTCTCTCCGTGGTGAGATGTTAACTACTTCGCGGCCGAGTCGCTTCTGTGGGTGGGGCCTTATCTTGTGGAAAATAAACAAAAATGTGTTTAAATAAAAAAATGTAAAAAGTACACACACGCCCACACCGCTGGTGGTTCCCACTCGGGGGAATCTCCTCCATGCTCTAAACTCAGATTGCACATCGCTCGGCACAGAGGTCCGCGGATTTTCTGACCCCCCCTACCCCTCTCACGTCGCGATTTGCGCTTTGTACTGGGCTCCCATTGAAATGTTTAACAAGAAAAAAGTTAAACCATTGCGCAGTTCAACGCGAGGCTAATGTATTGTTTCCAATATTGGAACGGCTCGTAATAGAGGGTTTTTTTTGGGTTATATCGCGTAAATATATAAATGTGTCGTTAAACCCGCCACCACCCGACACAGCCAACTCGTAACAGGGTTTGTCACGTAAACAGAGTGTGGACAATTCGTTGCTAGTACAGCACACCGTGTGTTGGAGAGCAAAGCCATTTACAATCAGAGTACGACTTTTCGCCAGTAATTACAACTGTTATGTTTATGTGACAACCCTTACTAATTGTCTGTATTATGAATGATATTGGTCGCGAAGGCCTACAACGTGTTAAGTTCATTAGAACAGCTCTGTCGGGTAGTTGGGTTGTCACGATATGGCAACGCTTCAATATATCGAGGGATCCACGTTTGGAAAATAAATATGTAATTACGTTGTGGTTATTTTTTGCTCGTTTTTTTGTTGTTTTCGATTTCATTTCGCGACGAAAACATTTTTATAGCGACAATTAAAGTTCACAACAATAGCAACAGGTTCTCAAAGTATATTTTTAAACTATTTTTTTTATTTAACTTTGTCGTATAAAATATTTAACCTGGGAAATCCATTGGGGTAGAACATCGGTCTCATATTCAAGAGTGCTCCAAATAAATATTACGAACTTAATTGAGTGCTTTGTAAAAAAAGAAAAAAACATTTTCCAGACGAATGTACAGAATGGTGTTAATATCACATCGCCATTTTCGGACAGCATGTGCTTTGTAAGCGTTATAAAACGTAACGTTGATATTGTTAGAAGACTTTCCACAGGTGTACGTCCACCAGGTAAACATGCCAACCTTGGGGAAAAGTTGCCATGTGATTAGAAGCTGTCGGTCGAACGTTCGCTCAACGTTCCATGTTGGAGCATTGGCAACGTTGGCACATCGGCCCGACTTGGAACGTTGGCCCGACTTTCCATGTTCACTGGGAAGTGGACTGCAGCTGAATACATTTCAAGCTGTATTTATTTCGCACCTCAAGTGCAACAAGGCAATACAACATGTGAAATGAAATTAATTCAGCTAAGGAAAACCGATATCGCGGCAAATCATCATAGGGTGAAATCTAATATCTTATCGTGCCGTGAAAAATTATAGTGAGAGATGGCTACCCTCCTATGGTTGGAATTACAATGACCGCATAAAACAAAAACACACATGTGCCCATTAGCTGTCATCCCATGGATCGACTGGCACCCACCATAGAAATGTGGAATTGCCTGCGTTGTCTTAAAGAGCCTCCAGTGGAAATGAGCTCCAACCGATTGCACGAGTGAGCCCTGAAAATCTTATACGTATCAAAATAGAGCCCTGTACTGGTGGAGAACCTGTCGTGGGGTAATCGTCGGCGCAATTGGATCGCCCAGCATGGTACAAACAACAGGGCAAACCTCTTGGGGCGCCGCTGTGGTGAGATGTTAACTACCTCGCCTGGTATGCAGGAGAGCCTGGGTTCGTTCCGGGTTCGATCCCGGGTCCTCAGGTTTTTCTCTCACACACTTCGACATGCGTTTAGAGCATTTGGCTGCTATAAATGTCCACATGATGATGAGCCACTTCGCTGAGCTATCATTTGTGGCCAGGTCGCTTCTGAAAAGGAGCTACACAACTCAGTGGGGCCTTACCTGGTAAAATACAAACTTTAGTTTTAGTTTAACACTTTAAATCCCACCGCCACCTCTGCTCACCCAGCAGCGTGCATGTTAGTCGATCGGCAGGTGACATGCGGTGGGGTAAAGTGTGGGTACTCCCACTTATTTCAAGACGTCTGGCCAGCGTGGAAGAGTAGGCCAAATACCCTCATTTAAACGGGCCTTCCAGAGCTCCTTCTCGTGGAGGCTCTTCCACCGGCAGTGTCGTGAGCAAGCGATTGCAGGACTGCGCCTTTGCCCATTGCTACATTCGCAAGACGCCTCACTGTGAAGCCCAATTGGGCTACAATACGTCATGTAGCAGCCGAATAAGTTGTGCTGTAATTGGTGGGGGGGATTTTTTTAGTCCCATAGAGCTGGCCAATGTCACAAGTTACCCCTACGGTAACGATGACCGACTTCATAATTTACCTGCACAAGGACCTGTTCAACAATGCCACGTGGTGAAGAGTGAATGCCTCCTATTCAGAGGGTCATTGCCCAACCCATCGGATGCTGCCGTGGATGTCCTGATGGTAGCAGTGCCATCACACCAGGGCAGTGCCGGCCTTGATAGGCGCTCGCTGACAGCTGCTTGCCCCCAACAGGCTGTGTTAGGCTCCACGGGGTGGGGGGGGGGGGGAATCTTGATCTGTGTCTGCGTTTACACAACGCGTAAACGGCACCCCTGGCACGCCTGCTTACGTGCGGCTCGCGAGCCATGCTGTGCGCGGTGGCGTGACCGTCACATTGTCTGCCGATGTGTCGCGTGTCTGACCTTCACACAAACCCGCAAAGCGCCTCGGTCGCGCAGTGAGTCAGATAAGCGACGTTTCGCCCCCGTGGCTGCGACAGATGGGCATCACTTTGTGTTGGCCACGTTGAATCGCTCACAACGTTAACACATTCCTCCTGCGGAGGGAGCTGGTAGGAACGTTGGGTTGCTCGGTCAATGGCCAGGGTCAACGGCGGCGTGGTGTATTTCGCAAATATGCCCGACTGTGAGGGCGGGCACAAGCCGGCGTGAGTAGGTTAAACGTTGAGTTTTATAAGGGCACCACGGGGTGACCAGCCCCTCCCCACCCAGCCCCACCCATCCCACCCCCCACCCAGCCCCACCCTCCCCACCCAGCCCCTCCCCACCCTCCCCTCTCCACCCAGCCCCATCCCTCCCATTTTTGGATGCACGACGGACGGACGGACGCAATAATCCCCTGTGGGCTGGTGGAACCAGGTGATTCCTACCAGTGTTATGTATTTTGTATGTATGTATGTTCGCCTTCCCATGCAGTGTGCATCATAAAAGTTACGTGTCCACCATACGCCATCATGGCGAGTGCGGCCTATGTACGTATGTATGCTGAATTTTTTTCGCACCGTACGTAGCCAACCGTGCTAATCTGAGGTCCAGGGCAAGGGCAACAAACTAAACACACAGAGAAAATCTGTTCTAAAGGAATTCGTTTTCGCCCTAGATCATTTAAAAGTGCACCGCTCCTAATATCGGCAACAAGAGCGTTCCAGACGGCCGCAGAAGCGCATCTGAAAGCTCCGCGCGATGCGGTGACCACCGCCTCTTGTCCGACGGTTCGACCAAAAGCCGCCGCCGCCGCAGCCGCAGCTGCTGATTCTGCTGCTGCTGCGAGGATGAGCGGAGTTCGCGTGACGGCTTATGCTGCATAACCCCCCAAATCATCGTCGTCATCACCACACCACCGTCACCTTCACCATCATGGAGCGAACTCCGCAGGCCACAGCGACCCACCATCGCGAACAAACAGCGAGGAGCGCTGACGGCCACCCATGGCGCTACCCTCACGCGGAAGCGACCCTGCAGCGCACGAACGCCCTTGGGCATAAACGAGCATCGTGCCCCTGTACGCAGCCTACATAATGGGGGTGGGGGGGGGGTGAGATGGGGGGGGGGGAGGGGGGACCTTCTGAGCTGTGTGTTCATTGGGCAGTAGCGGGTCACCAAAATGGTTCATTTTGGTGACGGTTATTTATGTTTTACTTCGCAGACAGAGAATTAAATCCTCCACCTCAGCCCCTCCTCCCCCCCCCCCCTTTATTTTGACTTAAACTGTGATCACCGAAGCAATAAGGGGCCGTCCATAAATGACGTCACGCGATTTTGGACGATCTTTAACCCCCCCCCCCCTAGTCATACGGCGTCACAAAAAGTCAGACCCCACCTCAAATATGACGTCACAAAGCTCTGTCCCGCCCCCCCTCCAAAATAAAACATGCTTCAAATCGCTTTAAACTATTGTCATTGTAGTGCGTATTTAATGTGGCGCTGCACTCTGATGTTGTAGAAGAAAACATTTATTACAAAGTCTATTTAATTAAGTGGAACGTGTTGTCTATATTCATTTAAAGTTGCGCATTTTGATGTGACGTCACCTCTCTCCGCGGGGGGGGGCACGCATCGTCACAAATGTTTGACCCCCCCCTCCCCTAGGTGCGTGACGTCATTTATGGACGGCCCCGAAGATTCACACTAATAGGTCATTCATAATAAATTGGTAATCTACAGATCTGTCAATAGATAAAGGCATCTTCATGCAGTGTTCGTCATGGGGGCTGTTTGGCGATACCGCACAGATGGATTCAGGAATGCATTGCTGTAGCGTCGTCTTTCACGTGCACGCGCAATTATTGATTGTTTACGTTCCTGTAATCTGTCCACAAGAAAACAAACAGCCAATACGTGTACAGATATTACGTACGAAGATAAAGATCCCCCGTGTAGTCGAGTAGGCTGCTGAGACAAGTGCTGTTAGTAAAGGCCCGTGGTGAATATTGATTGGCCGTGAGCGGGAATCGAACTCAGGTTCTGGGGGATACCCAGGCGCGGTTCAAATAGCACGCGTCATTGATGTTAGCTGTTGGAAATCGAACCAGACGATGCGGTTTGCAGCGAGTACGCTCACCAAAATCGCACTTATCTTACATACAAAGACAAAGATCCCCCGTATAGCCTTAACAGACTATTGGGGCAAGTGCTGTTTAGCGACCACTTATGAAGATCGGCACGGCACCACGAGGGGGTGGGTGGCCAGCACCACGCCCGGCCGCCTTTGTCTCCCCACCAGGTACTCATTTGAGGCTGAGTCGACTTAGGGGAGGCCTAGCACCGGTTCAGATAATCGCTTTCACTGGGTGTTGACGGCCGTGAGCGGGAATCGAACTCGGGTGGCCGGTGGTTCGCAGCGCGTCGCGCTAACCGCTGCACCACCGCTCCTGCTTAAAGCGCACGCATTTCAGCGCAGCGCAGATCGCGTGTCTTTAAAAGCCCCCCCCCCTCTCTCCACCCCCCGGCCGCCTCCACCCCCTCTCGCCCCCTCCCTCTGGACACGCACGGCTGGCATTGACGTCACAGTCAGGCGCTCTTTGTCGCCTGCCTCTCTCGCTCGCTCTCTCTCTCTCCCGGGCCATCCCCAATCCGTAGCAGCGCTTCGTGCAGCAGCTTTGCGAAAATATTCGCGCCATCCCTGAGTCGCCGGGGCGGGCGGGCGAGCGAGCGAGCGAACGGATAAAACGGCGTCCGTGAGAAATGCACCGAATCAGCGTCCCACGAAAGACGCGCAACTTGCAGGCAACTTTCAGGCACCCACAAGGTCACACGAAAAAAGAGTTGCCCCCTAACAAACAAAAAATTACCTTCCCCCAAACTTGTTGGACAGAGGGGGGAGCACAGCGCAACTGCGGGGTGTCGTTGGACACGATGTCCGACGTTTCGCTCCACGTGCCGGGAGCTTCCTCGGCAATTGAACGGAGCAGTTTAAATTTTGCCCCTCAATTTGCCGAGGCTTGCCGCGGCTGCTTCTGCTGCTTCTGCTGCTGCTTCTGCTTCTGCTGCTTCTGCTGCTTCTGCTGCTGCTGCTTCTGCTGCTGCTGCTTCTGCTGCTGCTGCTTCTGCTGCTGCTGCTTCTGCTGGTGCTTCTGCTGCTGCTGCTTCTGCTGCTGCTGCTTCTGTTGCTGCTGCTTCTGCTGCTTCTGCTTCTGCTGCTGCTGCTTCTGCTGCTGCTGTTGGTGGCGTTGTTTATTTCCTTCGTCGAGGAGGAACCCAGAGTAGACGGAGAGGTGGAATCGTCGCGAGGTAAAACCACGGCGGAGATGGAGCAATGAAATTGGTTCGTGGAAAACTGAACACCAAACAAAGCAATTTTTATTCTTACAGGGCAAGGCTCGCTTAGCTACCTCTCTCTTATACAGAACCGACCTAGCCTCAGTTGAAAGTGGCTCATTCCACCCAAAAACTCTAAAACGCCCGTTGTGGAGGGCAAAAGCCAGAGGACCCGGAAAAAATTCCACTCGCCCACAGGGAGAGAAAACGTGCAAACTCCAAAAAAACCAGCAGGTTAAATCTTGACATAAAGCTTTCGTGACTGCATTAATTCATATTCTTTGGGTCTTTCGGTAAAGTCATGTAGATGGTTCAAAGAAAATAACAAAAAACTACGACGTTTCGACCGCAACACAAGCGGTCGTCAACACAAGCGATCGTCATCACTGGATGACTGGATGACGATCGCTTGTTGTTAGCGAGCAGCAACCTATGAAGGCCGGCACGGTGCACACGAGGGGGTAGGTGGCCAGCACCACGTGCTTCTTACCTTTAGCCCCACGTTTACGACACGCAGCGTGCGCGCGCGCGTGTGTTTACCGTGTTGAATCCAACGCCGTGTCGTGACATCTTCCACCAGAAAAGCCTCACTCCTGACCCCGGCACTATTTGCTCAGGTGGGCGCTCGCCGGAGGGTCACGAGGCCAACTTCTTTATTAAAGCGTGTTTGCTTTCATTAAGGTATCCTCGTCCTCAAATAAATGTGTTTAATACCACCCAAAGCATTGAACCATCACGAAGCGCGGTCACGCGTTGGTCATGCCTTATGACCAAATCCACCCTGAATGCGACAATGTCGCCGGATCTCGTCAACCAAACTGGGTTGGCCCTTTTCATAATGACACTCGGAAGGGGCTTGCCAGGTGTGCTAGGCGCGGGGCTTGCCACGTGTGGCCAGGAGATGGCAGTGTTGAGTGTCACCCCCCACCACTTTTCCCCGTCGTTTGTGTGGTGGGTTTTTTCCATTTTCCCCGGGGAATTCGGCCCCAGCACGAATCGATTCATTAATGGAATTGGCCACAACGTCGACCAATACAGACCAACCCCCCCCCTCCACCGAAGAAGAGAGTTGAGACTCATCAGGATTGTCCTTGGTAAATAAGTGCCGTTATTGTTACGATATACAGTAAAACCTTGGATTACGAGTAACTTGGTCTGCGAGTGTTTTACAAGACGAGCAAATTTTTTTAATAAATATTAATTTGATAAACGGGCGAGGTCTTGCAATACGAGTAGTACGTGTAAACGCTTTGTCTGCCGAGCGTCACGTGATCACAACTGATATACGAGTGCTTTGGATTACAAACACGTTTCCGGAACGAATTATGCTCGCAATCCAAGGTTTTACTGTATATGTGTGTGCAGCGTGGTGCGCTGTAGAATCGGTCAAGAGCAGCCGACACACGCGGTTACGCCTGTAATTGTTAAGCAACTTACAGACATCCGTCAATTCACTGCTGGATGAATGCCTCCCCCGTACCGTGTTGGTCGCAGTGGGTTTTTTTTAAAGACCATACTTCACCACGCCGGGCGCTGTGGCTCTCGGTCTAAGGCGTCGATCCCAGGACTTGTTAAAGCTTCAGTGTCACTCGCAACCATGGCCAGGAACTGAACTCGGGTTTTGTGGGTTCATAACGCAGCTGGAGGAAATCGCCCAGAATCCGCCCGAACTCATCTGATCTTGGAAGCGAAGCAGGCCGTGAGCCTCATTAGTGCTGGGAATAGACACCCACCATCTGTGTAACACGATAAGCAACTTCGTTGAGCTATCATTTGTGGCCAGGTTGCCTCTGGAAAATAAGATAATAGCTCAGTGGGCTTTACTTGGTAAGAAAAAAATAGTTGAGTTTGACTTGCATATATTTTCAAGTGATTTATTTACATTTCCTATACTCACTCCTTTCGTGTCTTTGTATTGTTTGTTTTTGTAACGTCCTGACCAGGCCCTTACTGGACATCCGTGAAATAGATCTTTACAGCTCATCAGATTCCTCCAGTATAAATACATATCCTGAAAACAGATGTTATGGACTGCGGGACCATGCTGATCATTTGACTGCACTTCTACGCTCCCGCATCTATGCTCACTAACTTCACCAACCCGCCACTAAGGTGTGGTCAAATAATCGCCCCGACAGGCAGACTAATGCCCGCTTGCAGGCCAGCTGCTCAGTCACCCTGTGCCGTACAGGGGCAGCTGTCACTGGGGGTGCCCCTACGCTAGACCACCTAGCGATCATCAAGCCCCCCCTCCTGGCAGACTAATGCCCACGTGACCCGTACAGGGACAGCTGCCACTGGAGGTGCCCCTACGCTAGACCACCTAGCGATCATCAAACCCCCCCCCCCCCCCCGCTCCTGGCAGACTAATGCCCACGTGATCCGTACAGGGACAACTGCCACTGGGGGTGCCCCCATTCAAGTGTGTTCGAGACGAGGTGCGAAGTGTTCCCAGGAGGAGCCCCACGGGATATCAGGAGGCCGCTTGATCAAAAACAAATTAAAACATGCCCTAAAGACAAAGTTCATCATCACGCAAGTCCGTCCCCAAGGACGATGAGCTCTCTTGCATCGGGAGTCAGTAATCGTTCGTCATCTCACGTGGCCGTTGCGCTTGTGACGAGCAAGATCGCCGTTTGAGCGACGCACCTTGCCGCGTAGACCGCACGCACGGTGGGCCGAGAATAACTCCTGAGATGCAGATGCACCGGTCGACACTCCAACCACTTCTAGCCCCGCGTCTCCTGGCTCGTTGTTTTTCCGTGTCTCCAAAACGCCACCTCTCACGCAACCGGGCAGCTTCAGCCAATGCTGTGCGCCATTGCCGTCTGTTTTTGGCGAGATTGTCCCACGCATTCTACAGGAATTCCAGATCTTCTTAAATTTGAGTGTGCCCGCCGCAACGCACCAACACGCGTTTCTACGTACACATTAAACATATGTGTGTGAGTGTGCGCGCATGATTCAAGGCCGTAATAATATCACTCGTGGCTTGCAGCAGCAGCAGCATCAGCGGAAGATCCATCCTCTAGCAGAAACCACAGCGCCCCACTTCTACCCCAAGGCGCATCGGAGACAGGGCGGTGGCGGCGGTGGTGCGCGCACAAAACAGCGAGTGCGTAATGCGGGACACAGGATACGGTCACAGGATACAGGTGACATTCGACAGAAGATAAGCTGCGGCCGTCTCGAGTGTTAGGAAGTTGGAGGGCAGAGGGTGGGTTGGGTGTGTGGGCTGGCGGCGATGGGAATGCGATGGCAGGGTGAGCAGTCCATTGATCGACTCATAGAAGGATCCGCAGGGTTCTTTTTGTTACCGCAGCCGCTCGTGTCTATGGGACCACCAGCCACTCGCATCTATCACTCACTCACCACGACACTCAGCCACTCGCTCACCACGACACTCAGCCATCCACTCATCACGACACTCACCCACTCACTCACCACGACACTCACCCACCCACTCA
>JAAXLI020003515.1:0-10692 GCA_014621495.2 Entosphenus tridentatus | reverse complement strand
GAATGTGTTTCAGGCTCCACCAATTGTAAAACGCCACCCGAGCAGCTTGTAGCCACCCTGTTGTCGCTTCCGCTCTCTACACGTTCATTGATTCACGCTCGAGGCCAAAATGTCACGGAGCCTGCCCCCCACGTGGGACCGAAGCTTTTTGTTAATGGACAAACGGCCTCTTATAAGTTACGTTGAGGTGCACCTTCACAGCGTGGCGTGCCACAACGAGCCTCACCATTCACGCAGCCGAAACCCCGAACCGACGCTCACCCCCTGCAACCCTCAAATCTTCACACAGCAGCAGCAGCAGCCGCAGCAGCCGCGATCTTTCACGAATCCGACACTCGCGGCCCGGCGGAGGCACCGTCGATCCGTGGGGCCCCCCGGGGTGCAGTTGCACCGCCTGCGTCCCTCGATAGCTCCGCTTATCGGACTTCACGCACCAGTCATTGAACCCCCCCCACCCCGACTCTGCACATCCCTGACCCTAACCCTGACCTCTTACCCCAACGCTAACCCCTTTCTTTCCCTGCCCCCACCCTCCGCGCGTGTTGTGTGCGGCGTGGGGTCCAATTACCTCGCTCTGAATAATGGATACTCCTCCAACCCCCCCAACTTCCA
Organism: Entosphenus tridentatus; assembly: GCA_014621495.2. Classification (NCBI taxonomy): domain Eukaryota; kingdom Metazoa; phylum Chordata; class Hyperoartia; order Petromyzontiformes; family Petromyzontidae; genus Entosphenus; species Entosphenus tridentatus. The sequence goes on along the minus strand of JAAXLI020003515.1, from coordinate 10,080 downwards.
CCACCACCACCACCCCCTCCCCCCCTCCGCTAATGATGAGGGCTCCGCTCCATCACGCGGCGCGCTCGCGATGCTGATGTCGGACAGCCGCGAGACCTAATTTAAAGCCATTACCGCGCGACATCGCGCTCGTTTCAAATTAAATCAGGCATGAGATCCAAGCAGCACGGAAACGGACGGGAGGGAGGGAGGGTTGGAGGCGAGGGGGGGGAGGTGGATTATGCGTAGAGGAGCGAGTGGATGAAAGGAATGAGGGGATGAAAGGAATGAGCGGATGAAAGGGTTCGCAGGAGGGAAACAATGGATGGAATGAAACAATGGATGGAATGAAACAATGGATGGAATGAAACAATGGATGCTGGGTGGATGGGTGGGTAAATGGGTGGATGTTTTGTCAGTGGATGTGAAGATGATTGTGTGGGTAAGTAGATTGGTGGCTGCGTGGGTGGGTAGATGGGGGGGTATACAGATCTATGAAATGAGTGGATAGATGTACATGTATGTACAGATGGAAACATGCGTAGATCGATGGATGGGTTATGGAAGGGTTGATGATTGAGTGGATTGGCAGATGTGATGGGTGGCTACTAGGTGAGGTGGGGTAGATGGGCGAGTGGATGGGATGCAGGAGTGAATATGCTGATGCGATTGAGGCTGTCCAGGAAGTGCGGTCACTTAGTCTGCCGTGAACTTCCCTCGGTCTGCGTGACCATTGGGGTTCATCTGCTCGATGAGACATCAGGCTGTTTGCACATCATTTGCATACACGGCGATGTGATTCTCACATGCACAATGCACGCACGTACCACGAGTTTAAGCGCCGGTTTTAAATCGAGGGACCGGTATCGTTGCTTACAAGCAGTCGGTGGAAACGTGCCGGAATACGCCACACCGGCTCTCCCCGCCAGCACCAATCACGCGCAGCCTAGCGAGCGCCGTTCAGAGCGGTTCCTCTTCCTACACCGCGACGTCTCCCCAGAGGGGAAACGACAGGCGAGCGCGGGGGCGTGAGACGGCGTGCGTGTGCGCGGGTAAGCGTGGTGGGTTAGCGCGCTGCGCGACCAACCCGAGCTTGATTCCCGCTCGCAGGCCCCACCAGCACCAGTAAAGATGATCTGAACTGGTCCTGAGCCTCACCTAGGTCGACTCAGCCTCAAATGAGTACCTTGTGCGGTGTGTGAACATCGCCACTGGAGACAAAGGCGGCGTGGTGTTGGCCACGCCTCCCCCTCGTGTGCCGTGGCGGCCTCCGTAGGCACCACTCGCCAACAGCACTTGCCCTGACAGCCTGTTAAAGGCTACACGGGGGAACTTTGCCTTTGTTGCCTTTGTGTCTGTGGACACGGGCCGCTGCAGGACGAAGCGGCAGAGGTCGCAAACGGGTTTTGATTCCTTACCTGTACCCGTACCCAGCCGCACCAGGGTCGAAAACGGGTACCTGATGGCGACCTCTGGCATGAAGCCATGTTGCAGGCGCGGGTGGGTTGATTCTAGGAACTTTAATTGTGAAAAGAGACAAGACGTTGGGAAATGAGTGACAAACGGTGACTCACCAGTGACTCACGGCCTACCCGTACCTGTACCCGGCCGCACCAGGGTCGCAAACGGGTACCCGTACACGTACCCGGCCGGGTACGGGTAGCCGGGTATCGGGTAGGGTACGGGTATCGGGTACCCGGTTACGACCTCTGCGAAGCGGGTTTCACGCCGGCGCTTGTCCGGCTCCCCGCCGCCCAGCGGTGAGACGCCACCTGCTTTGCCTGGGACATACTCCGGCGAGCAGCTGCTTCTCAGAAGCCTTCCCCCGTGGATGCTTGGGCGCTATATTAGATTTTGTTTTTGTTTGTGATCCTCCAAGCCAGACCAAAAAACACAATTTCTTTCTGGCGCCAACAATTTTCCACACTTTCAGCACAACACAAACCGGCTTCCAGCGGCATTCTCAAGTAAATTTTATTTTTATAGCGGGCGTCTGTGTGATGGTGTCGCTAAACCATGTCATTTCATTTTTTACAGATCCAACCGTTTTTAATGGCGTGACCAGAATATTTTTTATTGAATAATCATAGAATGTGAAAGGGCTCGATATTTGATTTTCCGAGTGGCAATTGCCATTTCCATTTGCAGATTTAATCCTGCAGCAGAATTTGCAGATACTTTTGCGAGCCACACCACACCGTTGTGACCCGCCCACACGACGCTTCTGCTTCTGACGACGTAGCTGCTTGTGGCTGGTAGGGCTGGACAGATTTTGCGATAATCTTTCTCCACTATAAAACTAATGAAAGTGAATGCATTTTATTACGTCAGCTTTAACCAATAACTTCATTGAATTACAGGTTTATTTTATATTATATATATATAACTGTGGTTCTTCAGAGACGTCTGCCCAGCTTGGCATGGAATGCAAAACACCTGATTGGTGGAGCTCTCCCAAGAGCTCCCTCTAACGGAGCACGAGCAAACCATTTGCAGGGCTGCGCCTTTACCTTTTTACCCTCTACGGCATCTGAGATTTCCGCAGCCGCGCGGTAAATCGGACAAGCGTGGTCCCCTGCGGGCGGGCGAGCAGAGCGGTGCGGTCACCGACTCCCATCAGTAGTCCCTCTGCATTTGCCTCATGAGGCCCTTCTGGGCTCCCTGGTGGATGTGGGTCTCCAGTTTCCCTGCGACACAGATTTCAAACGCCCGTGAGCACCGCACGGCGAGAAAAAACCACGGCGGCAGGGGGACGAAACGTTGCCGGTCCCGCCGGGATCTGCACGCGTGTTCACTTCGGCCCGTCTTCATGGGGGGGTGGGGCGTGACATTAACCGATGACGTAAGAACGAACACACACGGTTTTTTGTTTTCAAATTGAATAAGCGTCGACCAAATTGAACGGTGAATTAATACGGTCGCAATGCCATTAAGGGCGAGTAAAAACATAAAAGTGTTATTTAAAATTATAAATCAATAAAAATGTATCTTGATTTGAAGCTTTCGTGACTGCAGGAATCCATACTCTTTGGTTCTTTCGGTAAAGTCACGTAGGGAGAAAATAAAATAAATCACGACGATGGGCGCTTGTGTTGCGCCTGAAATGTCGCGATTTATTTTATTTTATACCTACGTGACTTTACCGAAAGAACCAAAGAGTAATAAAAGTTGAATTATAACATTGGGGAAAGTAGAGGTGGCGGAACACATTGCACAACATATGATTACAAGTAAATCAAATGGCTTAGGAAGTTAAAGAAAACGTGGCAGTCAATCAAAACATGACTGCTCTGACTGACAAAGTCCGATGTCCTGATTGACTGTTGCTATGGTTCCCGATATCCACCCCCGGAAACAAATGAACGCATTTGTTTTTAAACATTGCGACACCTGCAGCTTGGGTTGTGAAAAGTTAAAGATTCTGCGATCCCAAAGCCAACAGTGTTCGAAAAACGCACCGACTGTGGTGAGTCAGCGAAACGTCTCGTACAGAGAGCACGCAGTCAACACACAAGGGCTGGGAGAGTGAGAGTGAGACAATCAGACTCTGAGGGATAACCGCCACGCAGACACACAGATAGACACAGGGACGAGATGCAGTCAACACACAAAGGCTGAGAGAGGGAGACAATCAGACTCTGAGGCATAACCGCCACGCAGACACACAGATAGACACAGGGACGAGATTCAGTCAACACACAAGGGCTGAGGGGTCACTCCCACTGGGACTCGGTGACATAAACGCACAACAGTCACGGAGACACACTCACGCAGATAAATACATACAGTTAGATGTGCAAACGTGCGGTCTTTAACGGTAAATGTAACGTTGAGGGGGATAACTGTGGCATCAACGACAGGCTAATTCACGGCACGCGAACAGAGTTGTGAGGACCGCTGAGGTGCGACTGCCATCGTCGCCCTAGGGGGGGGGGGGGACTCACAGATTTTGTGGCGCCCCTTGATGGGGACCTTGACGAGCAGCTCCTGGGGGCGCTCGCACACGAAGACGAACGGAGACCCCGACTCCCCCTCGGGAAACTGGGAGTTACGATCATAGGGGAGGGAGGAGGGGGGGGGTGGTGGGGGGGGGGCGCAGTAAGGAAATGTGGAATCTCGCTGCTGCGGTGGTGTAGGCGGTTAGGCTGCACGGCTCTCCGTTGTGTCACCTCCGGTTGTGGCGATCGACGTTCGGCACGCTCGGCGACGTTTCGCCCCGCGCGCCCGGGAGCTTTTTCTCAAAATGAACTCGAATCGGGTTCCCGAAGAAGCTCCCCCCCGGCACGCGGGGCGAAACGTCAGACGCCGTGCCCGATCAACGCGCGACAACGCGACCCGAAAGCACGCGAGGGCGCTGAGCAGTCGAACCTCGTGCAAGAGACTCCTCTGCCTCACGCGGGCTCGTGCCTGGCTATAATGGAAATCAACGTAAAGGGACGAGCACGGACGTTCAAAATGTCACTCGTAAGCAAACGAGGCGCGTATTTTTTTTTTGCATTCGTGCCGCGTTCAATCCGAATCGCATTTGTTAAAAAATTGCACCACGTGGTTTACTTTTGCATACGTTTGTTTGGGGGAATCTACGCAACGGTGTGGGACGTGGGAGTGTGCAGCCTTGTCTCTGGACCAACAAGAGCTCCGTTCCAGTGGAGACCGGAATGCCGGGTTGTACGCCACTCTGGAAGTTCCGCGCGAGTTGCTTTTAAGCGTCGCCTCGAGGCCACTCGTTCAGCTCAAATGCAATCCAGACCAACGGTGCTCACTTCTAACCTATCCGGCACTGGCGGCAAAAGGAGGGAAAAAAAGAAATCTCCGCCGTTCACAACATTATGCGTGCCACAGCCTGGCGGCGATCCTCACGAGACCGCGAAAACATTCTGCCATCGAGCTGAAAACACAACAGACTGCTGCACGCGGACACTTTAAAACGGCCGCGAGCCGTCGCTACGCCTCGCCGGTCGCGACCCACAGGGACGTCGATTAAAGCGCTAAATGACTCGTTTCCTATCGCGTGGGAAGGCACCGCCTGCCCGTCTGCCCGTCTGCCCGCCCGCCCGCCCACGTCCCCACAAGCGCTCGAGCCGAGACCTGAAACCCGATCTCCTGGAACGCGGCCTCGGGCAACGCAACAGTCCCTCTCCCCACCCCCCCCATAGCGAGCGAGCGAACGCCACCTGCTCTCGGTACTGCTCCTGCGGGAGGCAGTCGATGACGTCCACGCAGCCCAGGAGGCAGGCCGTGGGGTAATCGGCGGGGAACTCCACTCGCTCGCCTGGGGCGGGCGACAGGAGACGGGGGTGGGTTGGGGAGGGGGGGGGTGACAAACAGGGGTAAGCAGGATGGCGCGCGAGTGGGTTGACTGGTGGGCGGGGTGACGCGTGGGTGGGTGGGTGGTTTGACGGGATGGCGTGTGGGTGGGTGGGCGGGATGGCGCGCGGAGGGATGGGTGGGTGTATGGATTGACAGGATGGCGCGTGTGTGGGTGGGTGGGCGGGATGACGCGTGGGTGGGTGGGTGAGCAGAGGGTGGAAGAGGGAACGGGGAGAGACAGACGCGAGGAGGTGTGGACGGGAGGCAGGGCGCGTGAGAAGGCGTGAGCGGTGACATTGCGACGAGAGTGTGAGCGTGTGCACTGTGCTTGTGAGCTATGCAATCGGAAGGACGACTGGAGCTCAAAGGGGCAGGAAATTGTTTAGATGACTGACACGTCAAAGCTGCTTCTTTGCAACAAACTATTGCCATTTCAGCGATTGCTCACAAGATTATTGAATTAAATGTCTAAAACCTATCGTCTTTAAAAACAACGAAGAAAACCAAATTGTAAATTTAATTCGAGGCACTTAATCGAGCAGAATGCACGCGGCTTATGTCGTGAATTGCTTTACGGTAAAATAAAGTCCAAAGCAACGACATCACCAACGCGTGCCGGGGCGACCTCTTGACTTGCGACCCGTCTCCCGACTCAAACGAGCAAATGGGGTGCGGACTCATCGACTCATCCCCGCTGTTAGGGACCCTGAACCGACAGTGGATATTCCACAGTGCCTTGACAGGGGCCAGTCTATCCAGACATCCGCCACACTTTAGTCCAGCGAGTGGCAAGCGGGAGCCCACTGTACAGGGCGAGGTTTGTGTGCCGTGACGATCGATGGGCGGTGTTGGCGGTGTTGGCGGCGCTGGTGTTCGCACCGTGCTTGAGGGCGCGGTGCGTCTCCTCCACCTCGGCGACCTCCTGCGACGTCGGCTGCTTTGAGCCGGCGGCAATCCAGAGCCGGCCACGGTGCGACGTGTACCACGTGCGGCCCTCGCTCCTGCAAAGACAAAGGTCCCCCGTGTAGCCTGTAACGAACTGATGGGCCAAGTGCCGTTAGAGAGTCGCACTTACGAAGGCTGGCACGGCGCACGAGGGGGTGGGTGGCCAGTGGCGTGATTACACGTCGCACCAGGTACTCATTTGAAGTCGACCTCGGGGAGGCCCAGGACGACCGGTTCAATAATTGTCACGGGTGTTGGCCGCGAGCAGAAATCTAACTCGGGTCAGCAGGTTTGTAGCGCAGTGCCCTAACGGATACACTGCCACTCCTAAACGCTCACGCAAGACGCAGGCTGTTGGTGCACGTGCCATCAGCCAGCACTTGATGTAGGCCGGCACGGCGCACGAGGGGTTGGTATGGCCCAACACCAAGCCTGGCCATCTCAGTCTCCCCCCAGTGCTGATATTTACACACCGCACAAGGTTGCGGTTCGTGCACCACGCTAACAAACGATGTAACCGGAGCGTAATTTCCGGCCGCGATAACATCGGAGCTGTGGGATACGTGAACTGTTTACGGCCAGGGCCACCCAACCCTTCGCCAACCCTCATCGCTGATAGGGCAAGGGGAGGCCTTCACCACCCTGCACTGGCATCACAGAGGGGCTGTGAATTAGCACGGAGGCTGCGAGCCGTGGGCTCACGACACGAGACGCCATCGGCACTTGACGGTGCTCCGTAAGTGTTCGTGATGGAGCGTTTTACGACTTCTCGTAAAAATGAAAGAGCATCGTCCGCATTCGTGTGCATGCACAGAGATGCGGGGGGGGGGGGGGGGACGGGGGGGGGGGAGCCGCCCTGCCGTTCCCTGCCCCCACCCCCCCTCCACCCTGACCCCCGACCCCCGACCCCCAGCTCTCGGCTGCCCCTCACTTCTTGATGCCCTTGACGAGCAGAGAGGCCCAGGGCTGGTGCATGCTCAGGCACATCCCCGAGTCCGACATTTCCATCAGCTCCCGATCCTGGATCCGGATCCGGCTCCGCTCCGGGTCCGCCTGCGTCCCAGGCGCACGCCTGCCCGCCGCCGCCATCGGGTCCTTCCGGGGGGCTTTGCCGCCGTCCCTTCCCCCCCTCTCATCCTCCTGCACCCACTGGGCAATGGGGGCGGGGGGGGGAGGGGAGCGCTCGCGTTACAGGAGGATCTCGGGGATGTAACGTGGACACGACAGACAAGCTGGCTCAGCACTCAGTCGACGGTGATGTCCTTCGTCAGACGGGGAATGGGAGAGGGGGGGCAAAGTCATCCGTGTTCAAGGAGAGTTCGCTGCATCACGAGAGATACTTTCCATTGTGATTAATCTCAGATTACACGATACGTAATATTGAAGAAAGGAAGGCGTCAGCTTCGTGTGCCGTTCGACTATTTGACGGCCGTACGAGCAGATCTCATCACTCCGCCTCTGCGCCGGACGTCCTCTCGGTCGCGCTACCTTCGTTCGGGGCCACTCGCTCGCTCGTCTCAGCCACAGCGGTCAACGCGACGGCCGCCCCCCCCTAGCGAGACCACGCGCTCTCTTCCAAATCGCCCAAAACGCACCCAACGTCGCCACAACTCGTAAGCCAAGCAGGAATTTAAGGCCTGGATACGGCCGAGTGACCACCACACACGCCGGGTCGCCAAAGGCAGCTGCGGGACTGTGCTGCGTGGTGGGGTCAGCAAAGGTTGGTGCAGCATTGTCCAAAGTGGTGAAGTATGGACAACTCCAACAGGCACGCAAATGTAGGGGAGCGAGGGGGAGCGGCCACGCCGGTTGCGGATGGCGGTCCACGGAGCAGCAGCAGCAACAGCAGCGGTCCGAGCAGCCTCACCACGGGCGCCGGCTGGCAGATGTTGGGGTTGACGAGTTCTCCGAGCGGGGGGTCGTCGCGCGTGGCGTCCGCCTGCCCCTTGGCGCGCCCCGCTCGGCCCTGGCTGACTTCCTGCACCACCGCGTCCTCCCTGCGGGGGAGGTGGCGCGACGCCCGCGACGGCGGCCGGGGAGGGGGGCGAGGGGGGTGAAGGCAAACGTCTCAAGGTCATCGGGGAAAACGCAGTTAACGCCGCCCGCACCTCGCCGATGCTTCCTTCCGTCTGCCACATCCCGCGGCCGCTTCACGGCCGACGCCCATCCTTCCTACAAGGCCCACGAGTAACGGTCACCGCCGCCGCCTGCCTCCGGGGCCCTCCGTTGTTGCGGAGTCGACGCCGTCCTACCCGAGGACTCGTCATCGCCGCCATCTGGCTTGAGCTCTTCCGCTCGGTTACCCACTCCTCGGCAATTTCTGTTTGGCAGTGATGGATCGTGGCCGATGATCGTGAAGTGCAATGCCTGTACCCGTCTCGGTAACCCTGCCCTTCTCCATTCTTCACACATGCCCCACCCACCGCAACCTGCTTTTCAGTCATGCCTAATATACCTTCCTGGCATGCTCTATGCCAAATGTGCAAGCTGCCTGTGCTATCCTGCCATTACACCCCGAGCATCTGCACATGCATCTATATTCGAAGGCCAAAAGCTACACTTGGAGTTACTTCATCCAAGTCCTACCGTGAGCGTTCAAGACTTTGTTTTCACTCGAATTCAAACTTTGTTGAACCTCGCCCAAATTTGCCAATAACCAACTCAAAGCCAACCCATAAAGCAGTAATGGTCTCTGGTTGATAGCGTTTGTTTTTGCTAAGCCACACAAGGGAACAGAACTTGCAAGCCACCTTACAAGAGGAGTAAGAAACACAAATTAGTGATCTTTAATATTCACGCAGTCACGAAAGCTTTAAATCGAAATTCACTCATCATTCATCACCCTCTGTGCATGCGAGTTGATTTTATTGCTCCATCTTCTGGTATTTACTACTTTGGCTGCCACTGGATGGCGAGTCCAGACCACCAACTATCGTCCCCTCGTCCTGTCAAAGCCCCACTACTCACTTAACCATCGGAGAGTTTGCACACAGGAATGCGCCGCTAAGTGGATCATGCCGGGCTCTCACAAAAAACAACTCTACCCACAATGCAACGTGCCAGCAATATTACTTATTGTAAGGGGTTGTCTGTTACTCAGTGGCTACTATTGGGCAACTATTCAAAAGCTAATTAAAACATTGGTTATCAGAAATGTTTTTAATGGTTTCATTCTCCCCAGGGGCCCGTGGCGTAAACTGCACTCTGCGACTCTCATCCACCCCGTCTCTTTGGCCTCTCGAGGTGGTATGAAGAAGGGTCATTTCCTGAAACGTTGCCGATCATCTACTCCCCCTTTGAAGGCCACAGTGTTATTGACTAATGAGTTGCACTTTCTTCAATATACGCACAGGGTGGTTGCCAGGCTTAATAGTTTTGAGTGTTTTAAAAATAGATGTTCTTGGAGTGACACCTAGTGGTATTTGGCTCAACATGCAGCAATTGGAATGGCTACAAATCGTGCGTGTGCACGTTTGTCTTTGTGCACGGGCTGAACAATGAGCACGAGTGTGCAAACACACCCACGGGTTGTATAAACTCTCATTAATTGGCTGAAACAATATATAGGGTATCACAAAGCTGGGGAAATTGTGGAAGTTGGCCAACCTGCATGAGTTTGCAGTCCTAAAACATCAAGATAAAAAAATAGGGCTCCTTGTGAATACTGAATAAATGAAACATACATCGACTAAGCATCAACAACACAACAAGTTTGAGGGTCGCAAGGCGAGGGGGCTATCGGCCGCCCATCGCCACCCCCCTTGGATCCGCCACTGTGGCCGAGATCGTGCACGTGCTTGTGCGTGCGTACGTAGGTGCGTGCGTACGTAGGTGCGTGCGTACGTA
>JAAXLI020003514.1:0-10693 GCA_014621495.2 Entosphenus tridentatus | reverse complement strand
TGTTCTGGTAGGGTCAGGGTTAGGATGTAGGTGTTCTGGTAGGGTCATGGTTAGGATGGAGGTGTTCTGGTAGGGTCAGGGTTAGGATGTAGGAGTTCTGGTAGGGTCATGGTTAGGATGGAGGTGTTCTGATAGGAGTCAGGGTCTGGATGTAGGTGTTCTGGTAGGGGTCAGGGTTAGGATGTAGGTGTTCTGGTAGGGTCAGGGTTAGGATGTAGGTGTTCTCATAGGAGTCAGGGTCTGGATGTAGGTGTTCTGGTAGGGGTCAGGGTTAGGATGGAGGTGTTCTGGTAGGGTCAGGGTTAGGATGGAGGTGTTCTGATAGGAGTCAGGGTCAGGATGGAGGTGTTCTGGTAGGGGTCAGGGTTAGGATGTAGGTGTTCTGGTAGGGGTCAGGGTTAGGATGTAGGTGTTCTGGTAGGGTCAGGGTTAGGATGTAGGTGTTCTGATAGGAGTCAGGGTCAGGATGTAGGTGTTCTGGTAGGGTCAGCGTTAGGATGTAGGTGTTCTGGTAGGGTCAGGGTTAGGATGTAGGAGTTCTGGTAGGGTCAGGGTTAGGATGTAGGAGTTCTGGTAGGGTCATGGTTAGGATGTAGGAGTTCTGGTAGGGTCAGGGTCAGGATGTAGGTGTTCTGGTAGGGTCAGGATGTAGGTGTTCTGGTAGGGTTAGGGGTTAGGCGAGTGTATGGTGGGAAAGGTAAAGGGTTAGGGCTGGGGTTTAGGGTTCGCAGGAGCCTGAGACAGGCCAAGGCTCGGGTTAGGCTGTAGGGTTTGCAGACACAGACAGCGTCAGGGCTTGGGTTTACGTTTCGGGTGAAGTGCACGGGGAAGATTTGAAGCGCAAATGAACTAACTTTCGTCAACAGCACCCAACTGACGTATCGCTTCCTCCGTCGTTTGCCAGCCGTGCTGCCGACCGGACTCATTGTCTGTCTGGTTATGTATTTATTATTTATCCACACGAATGACGGGTTATTCATTGACGGCAGGGACGTGCCCGCGCGTGCGCCTGCGTGTGTCTGTGCGTGTCTGTGGATGTGCAAGTCTGTGTGTGTGTCTGTGTGTCTGTGTATATATGTGTGTGTGTCTGTGTGTGTCTCTGTGTGTGTCTGTGTGTGTGTCTGTGTATCTGTGTGTGTGTGTCTGTGTGTGTGTGTTTGTGGGTTGCTGAGGAGATGGAGTCTGCCTCAGTGGCCCGCGATCACAAATCACTATTTAACTCCATCAAAAAAGTAACCTGCAGCGCCACACCTATTACCATCATTAGGGGAAAAAACGGTGATCCAATCTCCGACCCCCAGGAACAGGTTTGCAGATTTGCTGAGCATTTCTGTGAGGTTCTGGGGGAGGGAAAATCTCTCAGCCAGGAAAACATCATGGCACAAAGTGGGGATAACCCTGCTGAGGCTGCGGTGCCTCAAATATTGGAAGAGGTCACCCCCTGTGAGTGGCTGGCTGAGGTGCCATCTGTTGAGGAAGTACTTAAGGCGATCCAGAGTCTGAGACCAGGAAAGGCACCGGGCAGAGATGATCTCCCAAGCGAAATGCTGAGGGAGGGTGGCGTTTGTGCACAGACTGCCCTATATGACATCATAACAACAGTCTGGACCGCTGGACGGGTACCGCAGGATTGGAAGGATGCCCTGGTGGTCCCCCTCTTTAAGAAGGGGGACCGCACAGACTGTAACAACTACAGGGGCATCTCACTCCTCAGTGTGCCGGGAAAGGTCCTGGCAAGGATTATTCAACATCGCCTTGCTAGGCACGCTGAGGAGAGGCTTGCGGAGCCCCAATGCGGTTTCAGGAAAGGGCGGTCCTGCACAGATGCCATATTTTCTGTCCGTCTGCTACAGCAGAGGTGTAGGGAATTCCAACAAGACCTACATCTCTGCTTTATTGACCTGGTCAAGGCCTATGATACCATCAGTAGGCCTGGGCTCTGGGTTGTTCTTCGTGCTTTCGGAGTCCCTGACCCTCTGCTCACGATCATTAAGGACCTTCATGATGGTGAGCGGGCCCGGGTAAAACTACGTGGCCGGGAGTCGGAGCCTTTCCCTGTACACCTTGGGGTGCGACAGGGATGTCCTCTGGCTCCCACATTATTTAACATCTATTTCGACTGCGTAGTTCGTGAAGCCTTCAATAGCTGTACCGGGGGAATTTCCGTTTGGTACAGATATAATGGGAGGCTGATCGACGCCCGGGTGCGATCAAGGGACGGCTCCCTATTGGTCAACCACGTTATGTATGCCGATGATTTGGTAATAGCTGCTCATTCAGAAGAGGAGTTGGAGACGCTGCTGCTGAGACTGGAGCGTGCCACTAAGAGATGGGGCCTTACCATCAGCCCCACCAAAACTAAGCACCTGCCTGGGTATTTTGTACCATCGGATACTCCACCCCCACAACTCCCAATCGGTGATGGGGAAGTTGTGGAGAGAGTGGAGAGTTTCCCATACCTGGGCAGTGTGCTTATGACCGGCTCCAGTTTAACAGCAGAGGTCTCACTCCGAATCAGTCGAGCGGCAATATCTTTTCATCGTTTGCGTAACGCTGTGTGGAAGCTACCTGGTCTGTCGCTCCGCACGAAGCTTCAGGTCTTTTCGGCCACGGTCATTCCCTCCCTTCTCTACGCTTGCGAAACGTGGACCCCCCTGATGGAGCATCTTCGCCGGTTGGAAACATTTAGGCTGGCCTGCCTACGATCCATCCTGGGTTTAACCAGGCTGGATTGTGTGAGGAGTTCACAAATCCTTGAAAGATCTGGGCAAAGTCCCATCGGTGAGCTCCTCCGGCAGGCAAGGCTGCGTTGGCTGGGTCATGTAGCCCGCATGCCCAGCCACCGCATGCCTAAACAGCTTTTGTTCGGCCGGATCGAGGGGGCTAAACGGGCGCGGCACGGGCTAGAGAAGAGATGGAGTGATGTGGTACAGGAGGACGTAGAGCTGAGTGGACTTGCCGATGACTGGTACCAGCGGTGTCAAGATCGGCCTCAGTGGAGGAGGCTCGTGAAGGACGCTACTGGGCAGTTGGAGGCAGTCGCCCTCCAACAACAACGGAGGGCGGAGGAGCGACGCTCACAACAACGAGCGGAGCGCCGGGTGGCTAAAGCACAGCAAGTTGGAACAGTAGGGGGCACAGGTGGTGCATCAGCCAGTCATCTCGGTCATCTCAGTCAGTCGACCCGTGGCACCTGCTGGGTCTGCCCCGTGACCTCCTGCCAGCGGGCGTTCGACACTTCACGTGGCCTCAAGGTGCACTTGGCCTGGCACAAGCGTCGTGGTGACGTCACCGCCACTTAGTGGCGAATGGCGGTTGTTGTGTTTGTGGGGAGCGATAGTGCAGCGATTAGCGCGCTGCACTATGAACCCGGCGACACGGGTTCGATTCCCGCTCACGGCCAACACCAGTGACGATTATCTGAACCGGTCCTGGGCCTTCTCTAGGTCGACTCAGCCTCAAATGAGTACCTGGTGTGGTGTGTAAACATCGCCACTAGGGAGACAAAGGCGGTCGGGCGTGGTGCTGGCCACCCACCCCCTCGTGTACCGTTCTGGCCTTCATAGGTGCTCGCTAACAGCACTTGCCCCTACAGTCTGTTAAGGCTATATGGGGGATCTTTGTCTTTGTGTTTGTGTGTCTGTGTGTGTGTCTGTGTGTGTGTCTGTGTGTGTGTCTGTGTGTGTGTCTGTGTGTGTGTCTGTGTGTGTCTGTGTGTGTATCTTTCCGAATGCAGGTGCATGCACCTGCCTTGCGAAAGTGAGAGCGCTCTATCGCAGATTGACGTCACTGCCATTAAAAAAAAACCCCATTACTTTTTGTTGTTCGAATCACATATTATTTTGTTTGTTTGTTAAACATCATTGCAAATAAAATTAAATACGAACACAGATCGAGTCGGCATGGCGATGACGCGGCGAACGCAGACGACGCGGACTCGATCCCTGGGCAACGCACGCACGGCATGCATGGCGTTGAACTTTCTTCGCGCCGTACGTAGCCCACCGGTGCGGATCGGAGGTCCGGTGGCAGGACGACCAAAGTGAGCGCAACAAATGAGCGAAGTTGCGTAACAGAAGCATAGCCACGGAGCGCCGCCGCCTGGACGTGGGTCACGGTTCGGCAGCAAGACGATGTGGCAGGGAATGCTCGTAGCAGCTTAATCGGACGTCGCAAACGGCCGCTTCGGGGTGGTGGCGGACCCGCGCGCGGCGCCTGATGCGCTGCGGCGACACCGGCGGCGCTCGATGACATCTCTCGAAACCGATTCTCGACTGCCGCCTGGAACCGCGGTGCGCACCAGCCACCGCCGGTGACCGAAAACCAGGGGTGGGGAACGTCCGGCCCGCGGGCCGTATAAGGCCCCTCGAAATCATTTGGTCTGGCCCTGCCAAGGCAACCGCAGGCGGGACTCGAAATTCAAGAAATCGAGGAGCAAACCTGGAAAAGCAGTTGCGAGTAGCAATATCATCAGTACCGGCTAACATCACCACGCCTCGCCAAAGAGAAGCAGTTCCAGCCCATCGCATTAGGGGCTAGTTCATTAAACGTTTGACCAAATATAACGGGCACATTTTTTCGTTGATAATTTTGCATGGCCCGCGAATGATGTTCTAAATATCCAAATGGCCCTTGGCAGAACAAAGATTCCCCGCCCTTGCCGTAAACGCCGCTCCTGCCACGGGTACACGGAGCAGCGAATGACATCGGGGGAGGTGTGTGTGCGAAGAAGAAGAAGCTGTGTGCGACTGTGAGGGCGGGCACAAGCCGGCGTGAGTAGGTTAAACGTTGAGTTTTCTAAGGCCACCACGGGGTGACCAGCCCCTCCCCACCCAGCCCCATCCCTCCCACCCCCCACCTAGCCCCACCCACCCTCCCCACCCAGCCCCTCCCCACCCTCCCCTCCCCACCCTCCCCTCTCCACCCGGCCCCACCCCTCCCATGTTTGGACGCACGACGGACGGACGGACACAATAATCCCCTGTGGGCTGGTGTAACCAGGAGGTTCCTACCAATATTATATTTAATATAATTATAGGGACAGTGGAACACTACTCATCTGGAGTCCAGTTACATGTGACCCCTATTATCTGCGGCACCATAATCTAAACAACCACTCGGAACCATTCGCTATAATACTATGCAATTTTAACATCATAGACAAATATTGTTTTTAAATCTACAGCGGGTACGGCGTCAGACATGCAAATTACGTCTCGAGACGCCGCTGCAGAATTTGCACCGCGCACGGAGGCGCGGGGAGCCACAGGCAAAGGCAGACACAACCGGTGCCAACAATTGTCCCCCCAAAAAAGCAACAATTTGCCCAAGCTTTACGGTCCTATAGTTGGAGTGTTTTAACCAACTACCTCCGATTAGCACGGTTGGCTACGTGCGGTGCGAAATAAGTTCAACATAAAAAAACAAACACAAAGATTCCCTGTATAGCCTTAACAAACTGCTGGGGCAAGTGCTGTTATAGCGAGTAGCATCTATGAAGGCCGGAACGGCACACAAGGGGGTGGGGGTGGCCAGCACCAAAGACAAAAATCCTCCATATACCCTTGACATACTGTCGGGGCAAGCGCTGTTATCAGTTGTGTCCATCCATACAACTCGCAGGACACCCACAGTTTCCACCACCACCACGGGGCCCATACCAACCACGTCCATGCCACGTGGTTGGCATCGCACAGCCGAGATGTTTGGCTCGAGGTGAGGGGTGGAGTATCGACTCGCAAATGCAGTTCGCCTGGCTTATTAAAAGTCACCTTGGGCCTCAGGCAGGCTTTGTGAAAAATCTCGTTGCTCAGTAGACACGAAATGCATGCGCGCGCGTGTGTACGTGTGTGTGTGCACGTGTGTGCGTGTGTACCTGTGTGTGTGCACGTGCGTGCGTGTGTGTACGTGTGTGTGTGTGTGTCAACTGTTGTGGGGAGTGATAGTGCAGCGGTTAGCGTGCTGCGCTATGAACCCGGCGATACGAGTTCGATTCCCACTCACGGCCAACACCAGTGACGATTATCTGAACCGGCTCTGGTCCTCCCCTAGGTCGACTCAGCCTTAATTGAGTGTCGAGTGCAGTGTGTGAACATCGCCACTGGGGAGACAAAGGCGACCGGGCGTGGTGTTGGCCAACCACCCCCTCGTGTGCCGTGTCGCCCTTCATAGGTGCTCGCTAACAGCACTTGCCCCTACAGTCTGTTAAGGCTATAGGGGGGTCTTGGTGGAAATAGTGGGGGGAGGGCAGAGGGTTTATGCAAATGTAATGCAAATATTTCCTTCGTTGAGCAAATGTTCCAAAGAAAGGAGTGGGTACAGATGATACACCGTAGAAATGAGGCAGATACTAGCCTTGAAGCAAACAGCACAAACGAAACACGGACAGCGCACCCGAGACAAACCATATTCAGCCCTCGCTAATATCAACAATGAATGGGATCAATAAGCAAATGAATAATCGCAACGCCAATACACTCCGTGTTTTCGGGCAGCATAGGCACCTTTCGTTGCCCTGCCAGGTTCATCGAGAGAAGTGTGGGCAGGGGTCTGGAGGCCGACCGGCCTCCCTTAAACCCTCACTAGGTTTAACAAACTATCTCAGTGGCTCTTCATTCATGTTCAGAGCGGAGGGAGGGAGAGGGGGGGGCACTTTTGCCGATGAGACATCGTCAGTGTGAGTGAGGTTGCAGCCGCACATTCTACACCAATGGGGATTTGACAGCAGCACGACGACGGTGATGACGATGATGATGACGACGATGACGATGATGATGATGACGACGATGATGATGACGACGACGATGATGATGACGACGACGACGACGATGATGACGACGATGATGACGACGGTGATGACGATGATGGGGGTGGTGTTGTCACTCGTTGTGTGTTGTCGGATGGCCGCACGTCAGGGGCCGCACTAAAGGCCACTAGGGAGCTGCCAGTAGCCCGAGGGGCCTTGCACTGAACTATGAACTTCTTATTCTTTCGGTAAAGTCACGTAGAAGGGAAATAATAAAATAATAATATTTCCCTTCTTCTACGTGACTTTACCGAAAGAATCAAGAATATGAATCCCTGCAATCACGAAAGCTTTAAATCAAAATATGAACTTCTTTTTCACTCTACTTTGCAACTGAGCTGTTCCGAGCTGGCTTGCCGAGCCAGCCCGGCCCAATTCGTTTGTTTTTTTTCCACTGCGAGACTGGGAGCCGTGCCACTCACGTCAAACGCAGTGCATGAGCCAAGTCGCTCATTGATGCAACGTATGATAATAAAAAAAAATATTCCAAACGTAGGCTTTTGTGACCAATATTATCCGTAATAAAGGTTTTTTTGGGGGGTTAAATCGCATAAAATCTAAATGTGTCCTTCAGCCCGCCACCGCCCTACGCAGCCAATTAGTAAATCTTGTCACGTAAAGAAAACATACCAATTAATAAATGAGTAATTACGTTAGAAAATAAAACAATTTACGCAACATATGACAAAAACAAAAGCCTCTGAACCGCATCAATGGCCCAGCTTGTCCCGACGAGTCAGATTGAGTTGCGTCGTTGCGTGCGGTGAGTGTTCGGCTCTGGCTTGGTTGGGGCCACATTTTGCCGGTCGCAAGCGGTGCGAGCGCTGTTCGGCTACGGGCAGTGGAAAATATCCCTGGGTACCGTCCACCTGCAAACTGTTGCGGCAAAACGAAACAACGAAGGCTACGGGCGCGCCGCTGAAAGCGTGAGAAGTTACGCAAAACGTTTGCTGGACGTTGTGTAAGCGCCACTTGTTGTGCAAACATCGTTGTACATCTCCCCTCTCGCTTTTGGGGTCTCTCAATCTCAACCTTGGCTCATCCGTGGCCACCTGCAGCTGCCTGGCTGTCTGAGAGACCGGAATGGATTCTCTCTTAGTTTTTTCGGTAAAGTCACGTAGGTAAAAAAATTAAATTAAAATTAATACAGATATTTTGCTGTGACGGTTTCACCTGAAGACGGAAGCTTGTGTTGCCTCCGAAACGTCGTGATTTTTATTCTTTTATTTTTTGAATTTTAATTTCATT
The DNA here is from genome assembly GCA_014621495.2 of Entosphenus tridentatus. Taxonomy (NCBI): domain Eukaryota; kingdom Metazoa; phylum Chordata; class Hyperoartia; order Petromyzontiformes; family Petromyzontidae; genus Entosphenus; species Entosphenus tridentatus. The sequence goes on along the minus strand of JAAXLI020003514.1, from coordinate 2,640 downwards.
TTTTTATCTACGTGACTTTACCGAAAAAAAAACAAAGAGTATGATTCCTTGCAGTCACGAAAGCTTCAAATCTAGAATGGATTCTCTCTTTTTGTTGGCGTGACACGAGGCCGATAACGCAGTCGAGGATAACATTGGGAAAGGATGACGAAAAAACAACTGCAACGAAAATTAAAGATGACAAAAATTGAAGATGCCAGCCGGCGAGTGACTTGCGCCGTGCGCCGGATAGCATCAACTTTCTCCAACGACACGGCGAGGATGCAACTTGGGTGACTTTACGCGCACGACTGGGCAGCTTTGTCACCGACGGCGAGCTGATTCAATCCGATTGACGAATTAGCCCCCCGCACGCCGTGCGTACACGGGTACAGCGCCGTCACAAGCGACGACGCGAGGCGGTTGTCCCTCTGCTGCCTCGTGGTGATCTCAAATTTAACGAAAAATAAAGGTGACGACGACGACGACGAGGTGGGAGGTGCGAAACGCAACCCTTCGTCGTTTCGAACAAACCACCCCGACTGCGCCCGATCTCAGAAGCTCTGCAGCGAATGAGCCCGGCTGATGCTTGGACGGGAGGCCACTTGCTGATTTGGCACTGCAAAGGGGTGGCAGGCCCCCCGGAGTTTGCGGCACAGCATCGGATTCACGAATCTGTCCGTGCGGAGCTTTCGGGGCGTGACCCCCTCGGCTGAGCGGGTCATTCTCTGGGTTCTGTCCAGGTTCACTGCGCGCACTGAAGCCAAACAAACTCAGCAGTGGGATTGGCCAAACATCCCACTGTGCCAGGAACCCCTCGTGGCACATGTTGTTGAGACTCGGTTGAAAGCCTTTCTCGATTGATAAAGGGCACTATCAATTATATTCTAGATTTGAAGTTTTCGTGACTGCAAGGGTCCACACGTGACTTTACCGAAAGAACCAAGAGTATCAATAATATTGTTATTGATTACAACCAAATCTATAAATTGGCCCCTCCTCCCTCCCTTCCCAAATGGAGATGCGGAGTTGTGGGGGTGCGGGCGGGGGGAGGGACCCTTTAACGATCGGGTCGGCAGGCTAACGAGTGGAGATGCACCTCCGATGAGCACAGTCGGCTACGTTCAACGTGCGATGCGATGCGCTCGCTGCGTCGGCATTGTTTCGCATTGTGCAACGAACGCTGTTGCTCGTCGCCGCAGGCTGCGGCTGTTCCGGTTTGGCCGGCTCGACGAGGACAACAACAAAAAAATTAACCCGTAAAAACTAAGTTTTTCACTATAAATCCTTTATATGCGTGGCGGCTAGAGTCCTCTCGTCCTCTGGCTTGAGATGGCGGACACCTATGGGTCAGATGATTGCCTGCCACCATTAAGCAATTGGTAATTAAATATTAAAAAAAAAATCCTAAAAAGTGTAAAATTTTGGAAAAAAAAATTTCACGAAAATAAATTGTCACGCACAACGAGTCTGTGCGCAAAATGTCAGCTCGATTGGATCACGGGAAGTGGGTTAAAAAACGACCGAAAGATTTGCACGGTCGTAAGCGCGCAAGCAAGCAAGCGAGTGAACTTAATATAAAGAGAGAGAGAAAGAGGGAGAGACTCGACTTGCTCCCTAACAGAGACAGAGTTACATCACCACCGCCGCCGCGATGCGCCGCGGCTCATGCCTCGACCACCACCACCACCACCAACCCCGCCCTGGTCTGGTTACAGAAAACAATTATAATTACGACACACGTTCAAAGTGAGCGTGAACATACACACTTGCTTCCTTAAATGGGCGAGGACGATCGACGGGAGGAGAGTCAAAACTAATTGTTTTGCTGCTGCTGCTGCTGCGGCGGATACTACAACGTTTGACGCACGCGCGCAATTGCCAATGGTGATGGTTAATCGACATTCATTTGTAAGGCGTCTTCCGCTGATGCCTCAAGGCGCCTTGTAAGAACGAGGGGAAGGAAAGGCCGAGAGAGACAGAGAAGCCAAATAGATTCAACTGACTTAAGAAGACGTGGTTTTGGGACGAGACTTTAAAAGTATCCACACCGTCGGATGAACGGATTTCCACCGCTCGGCAATTCCACGACCGTGGCGCTAACGCAGCAAACGCCAGGGACGCAGCCGGGGATCGAGGCTACCGACAGAAGGGTGGAGTCTGCAGATCTTCACGACGACCTTGTGGGGGGTGAATTAACTCGCAATAACAGCAGCACCGTCAACGTGTGGCCTTTAATTACAAAAAAAACGTGTCACGTGACGTTTCGGGTGATGGCCCTTCTTCATGGCACGTCAATAAAGATGTCAGTCGAGAGGAGAATGTAACAGCTGGAGACCGCACTTGTGTACACCTTGGGGAACTAGTGACAATTCTATTTTTTTTAACTTTTCCGGTGACACCAGTTTTTTTTTTTAAATAGGCCCGCATGAATAGTTACACTGACCGTGGCTTATTGAGTAACAGACGAAACCCCTTCGACAATTATCTCAACATGTTACTCGTAAATAAATCCATTTATATGCAACGTTAAAGTGATACCATTTCATCCGTAATAGATTTGTTTGGTTTCGATTTAAAGCTTTCGTGACTGCAGGAATTCATCTTCTTGGTTCTTTCGGTAAAGTCACGTAGAAGGGAAGTAATAAAATAATAAAAATA
>JAAXLI020003513.1:0-10695 GCA_014621495.2 Entosphenus tridentatus | reverse complement strand
TCAGGGTCAAGGCGAAGGGCACGGCGAAGGTCATGGTTAGGGTGGGTGGGGGGGTAAGGGAAGGGTCAAGGGGGTTAGCGAGCAATCGACACACAGGCAGGTGTGGGTGATTGAGAGCGTGAGTGACAACGCTGACGGGTAAGATGATTTAGGCGGTGAGACTGACGGGTGAAGGATTTAAAGAGAGGGTTGTCAGAATTGTGCGGTTGACAGACCGGTGGGGTGAACGTATTAGTGAGTGACGTGCCAATGTGACACACACACCCACAGCCCGGATCTGGTTCTGAGCAGGGTCAGTTTAAATCTGGCGTCTTCACTCCCTGGACCTTGGCCCCGTGTCTCTTATCCGTCAGACATAGGGCCAATAAATCACATAACTAGACACATCATCACTAGGAGCGACACAATCAATACAAAACAAAACAAAGATAAAGGCTGTTGGGGCAAGTGCTGTTCGCGAGCACGTATGAAGGCCAGCACGGCACACGAGGGGGTGGTTGGCCAGCACCACGCCAGGTTATTATAATAACCGTGCAGTCTCCAACTTCTCAAGTTAGCAGAAATTACCAGATCATCAGTTCACTCCGGACACATCCCTTGACCCGGAAAGCTGTCTCGGGTTTGGACCAATCAACTTCAAGGACAGTGCATACATTATCAGAGTTATGTTTTTTGTTTGCATTACGACTGCAGGTATTGTGGTCTATGCAAACATGACTCCTTGTAAAAAAAAGGTGACAGTTTTGTTGCCAGATAAAAGGGTAAAAAAACAATTATCAACTACTCCACAAATTAGCATTTTTCCGCAAAAAAACCCACAAAAAATTTTGACTTTATTACATTTCTTATATTTAAAGTCGTACCCATCAGAAACGGCTCAATGTAAAGATTCCGTTCTTTTTGTTTATTAGAAAAAACACAAATGAATGAACGTAATACTCTATGAGGGGAAGCTCCTATCTTTTACCGTTTTCGAATTATTCACATTTGAACACATAAAATGCATATTTTTTTCGTTCAAAACCGCCTGAATCCGAAATATCGCAAAAACAATAAAACGTAGAATGGTTATCGCTTTAATTGTATTTGCTGTTTAACGCTCTATCAAAAGAAAAAAAACGCAATCTTATATTTTGAACAGTTTTTTAATGACACACACAAACATGCTATGGGGCACTTAAATTAGAGATTTGGGGGCCTTAAAATGAAAAATCTCGGATTTTCAGATTTTTACTGTGATTTGTCCTAAAGCTACCTATGTACCAAATTTCTACTTTCTACCTTGTCGAGAAGTACCCTAGAGGTTTTTGAGACACAGAAATTAAGGTATTTATTTATTTCGATAGTTAAGGCAGGGTTCTCATCAACGCTCCCTACAAGCAGACTAATTGACGATGCAGGCCGGAGCTGCGGACATGTGCCGCGTAGGGGCTACTACCACTGAGGGTTCCCTTGGCGAGACTGCAGCAGGGTATGGTTAAGATGAGATGTGGTTATTTGTTTTAGTTAACGCTTCACTGAGTGTCATGACTGTTGCAGGCCTACCACGTTTGCGCAGATAGGGGGTAATGGTTGCTTCTCTATAATCCCCAATGAGTAATATACGGTGTAATTTATTTCAAAATGTGGCAAAATTTGGACCATGATGCTGGCACACAATAGCAGATGGTGCGTAGTAGTATTTTAATGGCTACTACCACCACCACATTATTGAGGGCGGCCGCTGGATTCGAACCAAGAACCCCTGCAACAAGCGGTGTACGCGATACCTCTAGACCATGACACCTGGCTATGAGCTGTTGGGGCGTTTAAGCAAGCGCAATGTGGATGTAGATCCTTATTTCTTATTCCCTTAATGATAAAAGTCTATTTTGTTGTCCTTCCCCCGCACCTCTGATTAGCACGGTTGGCTACGTAGGGTGCGAAAGAAGTTCAACATACGTACAAGGGAGACCTGAATCTCTGGTTAATGCTCAGATAGGTGACTTGCCAGGTCTAGCCGTCTCTATGTAAATCTATGGGGTCAAAACTCTTTGGTTCTTTCGGTAAAGTCACGTAAGTAGAAAAATAATAGAGAGCGCTTGCCTACTTCAGCATTTTTTTCTTGCTGTGGTCGTCCCACCTGATGACGATTGCTTGTGTTGCGATCGAAACGTCGTGATTTATTATTTTTCTACCTACGTGACTTTACCGAAAGAACCCAAGAGTATGGATTCCTGCAGTCACAAAAGCTTCAAATCAAGATTCTATGTGGTCTCTTTGTAAGTCATTTATGATCGGGCTGAGACCCTTAACTCGATACACCCTCACCCACCACCGGTCGTCTCGCTACACCCAGGAGTAGATTGGCGACACCAGTTAGTCGATCAGATAGGTTGCGTGTGGTGGGGTAAAGTGTGGGTACTCCTAACCTCTTCCAAGACGTACTGACCAGCAGAGTAGGCCCAATAACTCTACCTCCAGATAAGCTCTCCACAGCTCCCTGTAGTGGAGGCCCTTTTCCACCAGCAGTGGCATGACTAGGCAATTGCAGGTCTGCACCTTTATATGTTGAACGATTTACCATGGTCAATATATGTTTTACTGCTCACAAGCACCATTTGTATGCAGTATATAGTACTGCCCATTGCACAACTGTTCAGAATGTACGTGAGTAGAGAAAAAGGCAAGTTCGTCATTTTATGGCGTTTAAACGGACATCAAAGTGGGGTTTTGTTTGTTTAATATTGTTGAAAAACGTTGTTTCGTTGTCTGAAAAAAACTATATTTAGGCTTGAGAGTATGCAGTAGAGGAAGGAGTTGAACTTGGACTTTAACAGGGGCAGGCAGGGAGTCGGACAGCACGGATGGCCGCGTGACACCCACAAGCGTGGCGTGTATTTGACGGGAGAAGTGTGAATTTCGAAAGTAATTTTGGGCTGGACAACTTTTGCTGTGCACTGTTTTCCGTTTATACTCTTAACGAAGTAATTTTTGCACCAATTTATATCTGGTTTGATTTCTATCCCATTGTTATCTCTTTCACCTTTGTTGCATTGTTGTGCTTGTTTTTATCTTTAAAAAAAGTCAGTTTGGTGACCCGGGTGGTTTTGGTCAACGAGACTCATCCTTGTCCCTCGAAGTGCTCACCCGGTTACATCAAAATAAATTTGAGCCACCAATACGCGTTTCACATAAACGCGTCAGAAGTGCCTGATTGCCGAAGGCGGACCGCGCAATGATTAACCAGCCGACTCCACCTCGCCCAAGGTTTATGACCTTTTATTTTTAACAACAATAACAACTCACAAAATTAATCATCTACAAACGCCAGATGATTCCAAAGTTGCACCGCCACACTGCTGAATGAGACCACATCAGCCCAGCGCTCCAATCCATCCACTGGCTCCCAATCCCATCCCAAATCAGTTCCAAGATCGCGATCTTCATCTTCAAGATCCTCCGTGGACTCTCCCCTGTATGCTTCTCACCTCACGCCACCCCCCCTAAGGGGGTTCGCGTACCCTGGCGCCGTGGTAGGCCTCGGCAAGGTAAGGTAATTTACCCTTTTTACCGGGTAAAAGGGTAAAGGTGTCGGCATGCCAAGGGGTAAGGTAAAGGGTAGGGTAAAGGTAGCTCGGAAGAATTACCCGGTAGGGTAAAGGTAGCGTGAAGTATTACCCGTTAAATACGATACCTTGTTGACCGCTAAAAGCTCCGTGGCGCAGTCCGTGGCCTCCATTTAATAAGTAATATAAAACTTTTTTAAAAACACGCTTTTATTAAATGTACGAGTAATGGCAGAACTCCACGACTCCAGGAAGTGGCCCCGAAGCTTGTCATAACGTAAGGGGCCTTGGTGATTTACAGCCAACGTTAGTTGACTGTGGACAATTAGACCCAAGCCAAAACATAACATAAAAAAGAATGTAATTTTTTGTTATTAATTTGTGATGATAGAATATCGTGTTGTCATCAGTATGACATAAATATACCAAGTTTGCAGTCGATACCACATTGGGAAGTGGGTTAAAATTGAGTTTCAATATTTGAGGATACAACAATGACAACAATAACGACAACAACAGAGTGAGTTAAAAGAAAGCGTGTAACATTGGAATCATCGAGAGTATTCTATATTAATAAAGCGCTCTGCCTAGCATTTACCGTTATAAACCTTTTTCATGTGTATTACCCCAGTAATTACCCTGTAATCGGGTAATTTGTATGGGGTAAGGGTAAAAGGTAGGGTAAAGGTAGGCTCGTTGCTTTTTACCTTTTACCTTACCTGCTAAAGGGTAAAAGGTAGGGTAGAGTGATTGTATTGTGGTAAGGTAAAGGTAGGCTTGTTTTTTTTACATTTTAACTTTTACCTTACCTTGCCGAGGCCTACGCCGTGGTCTGAGTGGGGGAGACGTTGGGGGAGACGGGCGGAACTCCGATGGTCGTGGGGATACAGACAGAGTGAGATGCGGTGGCGAGGGGGGCGCACGGGGATACAGGGAGACACCGGGAGGGAGAGAGAGGGGGTGGGGGAGCGAGCCAGAGAGACATTGACAGGGCGACACGGATAAAGACAGAAGAACAGGAAGACACGGTGACATGATGAAACATGGCAACCGCTCCAAAAACAACGAGCACATCTAAAATACTACAGCGAGTTGGCACAATGGGGAGCACAGGTGGTGCATCTGCCAGGCATCGAAGTTAACCCATAACACCTTGGTCTGTCCCATGACATCCTTCCAGCAGAGAGCCTTCGGCACATAAAGTGGCCTCAAAGTGCACCTAGCCTGGCACAAGCGCTGTGGTTACGTCCCTGTCACTCGGTGGCGAACGATGGTTTTCGTTGTGATTATGAGATGTATGATGGGTGTGATGCGCACCGTGTATGTCGTTTGTGCAATTTAGTGATTCTGTTTATTCGACTTGTAATGAGTCGTGCGTGCAGTCGACGTGACGTGTGTAATGAGCGTGACTGGTGTGATCAGAGTGACAACCTTTTTTTCGTGGTGGGTTGCACAGCAGGGCACTAAAAAAATAATATACAAGCTGGCATGTCCTCAAAGAGTCAACCACATCGTTTATACTGCTCAATCGGGGGTTACAGGTCGCTGACGAGCGGTAAACCTTGACAATGTAAGTCAATGTTCAGGGTGTGAAATCGCAATAATTGCTGACGCCACAGCCAAACATAGCATCTTGGCCCTCCGATTGCAGCCTATTTGTGGCCGAAATCCTCTGCGCGCTATCTCGTGCTGGCTGTCACCCTATGTCCAGTCACATTTTCGGTCATCATCCCGTTGAGCAGTTTTGTGTCTTGCCAAAGCCACCTTAACGTGAGAGGTGTTTTTGTTTTTGCAGCCAGTGTTAATAAATCGAAACCGTAATATATTTTGTTGGTTCGTCAACCAAACCCAAAAGTCAATTGTTCATCTCAATGATGTCTCTGATTTGTTCTCTGCTCCGTGTGTTCCTCTTTCTGTAATTATATTCCTTAATATACTTCTGCGTGGAGTTCTTTATATTTTACAGATTATTTCCTGCTTGTAATGTCAAACATGTACCTCCTCCCCACGCAGCTTTGTGTATTTTTTTCAACCTTTGATTTATTTTCCTTTCATCGTAATATATCTGTCGTCTCCCCCTGCACTGGAATTATGTCCAAGCGTAAAAACAATGCTTTAATAATGTCAAATACAACATCGTATCGTGAAAATCGACAACGTCTTTTATTGTATTATGCCATTATACTTTGGAATTAAGTGGACTTGCAAATGATTGACTGGCACCAGTGGTGTCAAGATCGGCCTCTGTGGAGGAGGCTCGTGAAGGACACTACTGAGCAGTGCCAGACTAAGCGCAATTTGAGGCTACAGGGCAGTTGGAGACAGAGGTGCGACGCTCACAACAACACGTGGAGCGACGGGTGGCTAAAACGCAGCAAGGTGACAAAGCGTGGAGCACAGGCAGTGCATCTGCCAGTCATCTCAGTGAACCCATGGCACCTGGGTCTGTCCCGTAACCTGTCAGCAGTGAGCCTTTTACACTTCACGTGATAGTCTCGAAGTGCACCTACCCAGGTACAATCACTGCAGTGATGTCTCTTCCACGAAGTGGAGAATAGCGCCTGTTCTATATGTTTGTGAAGTTATGTATATGTGTGTGTGTGTGTGTCTCTCTGTGTACAGATTTGACGAAGTGTACTACGGGCAATTTGTGAGTCTCTATGTGAATGGGGTGTTCTTCGTGGATCAAAGTGGGCCCCCGCTGGGACACATGCTGCTGGCGCTGGGCGGTATGAGCACACGCACGTCTAACACATGCGTTACGCTACTGGGCAGTGCCAGGCTAGGTGCAATTTGAGGCGACAGGGCAGTTGGAGACAGTCGCCTTCCACGTGTACACGTCTAACACATGCGTTACGCTACTGGGCAGTGTTAGGCTAGGTGCAATTTGAGGCGACAGGGCAGTTGGAGACAGTCGCCTTCCACGTGTACACGTTTAACACATGCGTTACGCTACTGGGCAGTGCCAGGCTAGGTGCAATTTGAGGCTACAGGGCAGTTGGAGACAGTTGCCTTCCACGTGTAACACGTGTGTAACACATGTTACACAAATTCGTGATCGCGTTTATCTCCCGTGCTGTTTTCCTGTGTCTCCTTGTGTCACCCTGCGTCTCTCTGTGTCTCCATGTGTCACCCGTGTCTCCTTTTATCTCTTCGTGTGACCACTGTGCAACCACATTTTTTCCGTGTCACCTTGTGTTGCCCTACTTCTTCCTGTCTCGTCGTGTGACTCCGTGGTTTCTGCGCGTCTTCCGGTGTCTCCCCCTTGTCTCTTCAAAAGTGTTTGCGAAGAAATGTATCATCATGTTTACCTGGTTGCTCAAACCGGATCTAAACCCTCCAACCTAACGGCGTGCCGCAACATTTAGCTACCTAGGCGGACGGGGTGGCATGCCCATCATTGCAGAAGATCGCGGTTCGAGAAATGTGGCCGACCTGGTTAATAATGCGGGTGTACCGAATATGGTTGTTGAGTGTGATCTGTTTTGCAGTGGACGTGAAAAATCCCCGTGAAGGTATTCTAAAAAGAGTAGGCCATGGTGTGGGTGTCACGTCGCAGTCCAAAGTTGAATGCTAAAGTATTCGGAAACGACCTAATTGGGTAAAAGCTACACGGCACCTGCCCACCGTAAAACCACGGTAGACTGTGCCAATCTTTGCCTTCCTTCGCAATAGCCTCATGCTTTGAAGGATTGACTACCAGCTGTGCTCGTTCGTTTGCAAGTGTCTGCACCAATCCGCTCGGCGTTGTATCCGTCATGCCCCTTGTGCCGATATCTCCCCATGTCTCACCGATCTAATTCCTTCCCCACCCACATCTCCCCATGTCTCCCACCCCCACAGCATACCTGGGTGACTTCAATGGAAACTTCACGTGGGAGCGAATTGGAACAGGTGACAAATCCAGGGGGGGAATTCCCCCCATTTGTCCCGCTCCTTCCCCTTTCTCCCCAATCCTCTCTCCTGGCTTCATAGCATAAACACAACTCATGTTCTAACTACATTCCCTTCTCGAGACTATCTACCTGCTTATCTAGAATCTACCTGTCAATCTATGAAGTATCCATCTATGTACCTGTCTATCTGTCTTCCCGTATCCCCCCGTGCCTTCCTGTGCATCTCCATGTCTTCCCATGCCTCCCCGTACCTCCGTACATCTGCCCGTGCTAACCCGTGTCTCCCCACTTGTCCCCGTGCGTCTCCCTGTAGAGTATAATGCGGCAGTGCCCGTGCGTGCCCTGCGCGCCGTGCCGGCGTTGTGCGGGGCACTGACCGTGCCACTCGCTCACCTCATCTCGTCGCAGCTTGGACTCTCCCCCCTCGGCGCCATCCTCGCCGGCCTGCTGATGCTCATGGGTACGGGGACACATGGGGAGACATGGGGAGACACGGGGCTCACAGGGAGATAAGGGGGCCCATGGGGAGACAAGGAGGGACACGGGGACCAATAGGGATCCATAGGGACTCACAAGGAGGCATCCAGACCAACCCAGCCTCACCAATAACCACCCGGACCCACCCAGATCAATGCAAACCCACCTAGATTCTAACCCAGTGATATTCAGACTCGTATCAACATACCCAGTGTGTGTGTACAGGCAATGGACTGTGTATGTGTATATATCTATGTGTGGTGTATATATCTTTGAGTGTTTCTCTGTATATCTTTGTGTGTATGTCTTCGTCTCTGTGTGTGCATAGACAATGTGGTCTTTGTGTGTATCTGTGTGTGTGCCTCTATGTCTTTGTGCGTGTGTGTGTGTGTGAACAGACAATGCGTTGCTGACTCAGTCTCGCTTCGTGCTGCTGGAGCCACTTCTCATCTGCTTCTCGCTTCTCTCCGTGCTGTGCGCCCTGAAACTCCGCACAGCGCGGTACGGGCACCTGCAGTGCCTACACCGGTTGGGGTTCGAGTTGGTTAAGGGCAGAGTCACGGGGAGGGTAGTGGTTAGAATTGGAGCACATTGGCCAAGCACAGGGGCGTTGAGCCTGCCAGACATGGTGTTTGTGTGCGTGTGTATATGTTTGATAGTGTTTGCATGTGTGTGTTTCTGTGCGAAGAGCTGTAATGTAGCGGTTAGCACGCTGCACTACGAACCTGGCGACCCGTGTTCAATTCCCGCTCACGGTCAACACCAGGAACGATTATCTGGGCCAGACCTGGGCCTCGCCTAGGTCGATTCAGCCTCAAATGAGTACCTGGTGCGGTCTGTAAACATCAGCACTGGGGAGACAAAGGCTGCCGGGCGTGGAGTTTGCCACCCACCCGTGCACTGTGCTGGCCTTCATTGGTGCTTGTGAACAGCACTTACCCCAACAGACTGTTAAAGGCTACGTGGGGGATCTTTGTTTTTGTCATTTGTGTTCGTTCCGCAGGTCATTCTCGGTGAGCTGGTGGGGGTGGCTGCTGGCCACGGGAACGGCATGCGGACTCGCGATTGGGTAAAATCCCGTAACCCTAACGCGACCCCTGCCACTGAAATGCTTTTTGTTTTGGTGCCATTTCTTAATTACTGGTTATTCATTTTTTATTTTGCTTGGTAGTAGGGTTTTTCATGTAGGCTTTCGCGGCCCATATTATCCATAATAGAGGTTTTTGGGTTAGATCGCGTGAATATAAATGTGTCGTTAAACCCGCCACCAACCGACACAGCCAATTAGTAAGATTTGTCACGTACACAGAACATTCCAATTCGTTACTAGTACAGCATACCGGTATTGTTATTGCAACTTCTACCGCTAACACTGCCCCTACAAATACACTAGCAATAACACGATCCCTACCACTCAGTACCAGTATCACTACCCCATTATCATGACCACTACCCCATTATCCCTAACCACTAACACTACCCTTCTCAAATCTGCACAAGTCCCACCCCATGCCACCTCCTCTTCCTGATTATAACTACAATGCTTTACTGTCATGTTCTATTCCCAACCTCCAAGTTGCTTGACCTACCCTGTAGAAACAGCCCCACTCACTCTGCTGTGTGTGTGTGTGTGTACGCAGGGTGAAATACACGGGTGTTCTCACCCTTCTGCTGGTGTGCGCGCTGGCGGCGAGCGACATTTGGCGTCTGGCAGGAGATCGCACGCTAACTCACGTGAGACACGGGGACGTGGAGAGAGGGGGACACGGAACACGGAGACACGGAGAGAGGGGGACACAGGGACACGGGACAAGAGAAATGACACAGGATATGCATGGAACGCAAGACTGCGTGTGTGCGTGTGTCTACAAAAGTGGGAAGCGTTTGTGTAGTGATTAGGCACACTGCACTACAAACCCGGTCAGTCCGAGTTTGATTCACACTCACCACCAATAACAGTGTGAGCGCAGTTGTGTTTGTGTGTGTCTGTAACCTTTGTGTGTGCTTGTGTATTGACACACACACACGCGCGTGCCTCCTCGTGCAGCTGTGCGTGTGTGCGCACGTGGTGGCTCGTGTTGCCGGGCTCCTGCTGCTGCCGCTGCTACTCTACGTCGCCACCTTCTGGCTTCACCTGCAGCTGCTGCAAAATACGGGGCCCCACGACCACCTCATGAGTAGCGCCTTCCAGGCCTCGCTCAAGGTGAGAGACGCGCAAGGGGGAGACATGGGGGGGAAACACACGGGGAGACGCGAGGGCAGACGCACGGGGGAACATGGGGAAAACATACAGGGAGTCTCATCTGAGTACCTGGTGTGGTGTGCAAACATCACCACTGGCGAAACAAAGGCACCCACCACCTCGTATGCCGTGCATTCATAGGTGCACACTCACAGCACTTGCACCAAAAGTCTAGTACAGGTTATACGGGGTTCTGTGTGTGTGTGTGCAGGGTGGGCTGGCTCGCATCACTCAGGGCCAGCCCCTGGAGGTGGCGTTTGGTTCGCAAGTGACGCTGCGCAGCGCGCACACCCCCTGCTGGCTGCACTCCCACCGGGACGTCTACCCCATCAAGTGCGTCTCGCTCGCTCGCTCGCTCACACAGCACCATTGGCTTCGTACGATGTGAATGAAGTTCAACGTACTTAAATTTCGATTTAAAGCTTTCGTGACTGCAGGGATTCATCTTCTTGGTTCTTTCGGTAAAGTCACGTAGAAGGGAAATCATAAAGTAATAAAAATAAAACATAATAAAATACAATTCTCACGACGT
>JAAXLI020003511.1:0-10697 GCA_014621495.2 Entosphenus tridentatus | reverse complement strand
ATACGAAGGGAGAGTGTGAGGCCTAGTTCTAGGCTTGAGGCCTAGTTATAGGCTTTAGGCCTAGCTGTAGGCTTTAGGCCGCTGTGAGTTAATTTTTAATTTAAATGCTTTAATTATTTATGTAAAAGCTTTAAATGTATTAAAAACATAAGGGAATGTAACATTGTTAAACATTAACTCCCTTGCACACACGCGGGGGTACGATACGAAGGGAGAGTTTGAGGCGTTGTTCGAGGCTTTAGGCCTAGCTGTAGGCTTTAGGCCGCTGCTAGTAAATTTTTAATTTAAAAGTTTTAATTAAAAGCTATCTGTGGGAATTATAAGGGAATGTTATACACTTGTTTCGACAGGAAAGCCGAAAGCGTCACTGAGTGTAAAGGTTTTTGTAGGGTCATGCCAAGTGTTTGCAGTAGGGGGCGATGTTGATACACGGACGGACGGACGGACGGACGGACGATATAATCTATTGGTGGCTGGTCCACTTCGTTCCTACCAGTAAAACCAATTATTAGATAAGGGAAGTTGGTTAACAAAGTGACCGTATAGACAGAGATAGGAGTGCCTACAACTGGTGCAAGAGAGAGTAATAAAGTGTAAGCAGGTGACTTGGAACAACGTGTCCAACTGAGTGATTCTACACGACACTGCAGTAGTAATGAATTGGCACGTTTAGTTTACATAACACATCTTAAGAATTGGCTGTCGGCTGGTGGTGAGTTTAACGACTATTTTATTTACACAATCTAATCCAACAAAAAACCTTCATGGACGATTATGTATGTGCGTGTTATTTTTTTCTGCACCATATGTATACCAACCATGCAAATGCACCACATGGGAACCTGTGCTGCTGTGCAGTTCCATCGTGGCATGTGCCAATTGGTGCATTCATTACACTGGTCAACAAAAAAAACATTTTTTTCTGGCCTGGACTTTTGCAGCTGTTTTAGACTAATTTCAGGGTGCTGATTCCAAATCTGATCTCAGATTTGCTCTATCACATCATTTTCATGCTATCAGCATACCCCATTTTCATTGATTTTACCCGAAATTAACTCTGTCACTTATGATTGCAAGTTGTTGCGAGTCAGTGACTGCTTTAGTGTTAAAATATGGTACTGTATTTTTAGGATAGTGTGTTTATAATATAATTTTATGTAGATGTCCACATTTATTTAATATTTTTCTTCTGCAGTTTTTATTGAAAATGCAATATTTGATATCTCAAAAACCTGATGGGATAGACAAAAACTGATGCCAGATTTGGAATCAGCACCCCAAAATTACCTTAAAACCGTTGGAATACCTTATGCCAGAAAAAGTGTGTTGACCAGTGTTATTGATGTTGCTCTGGAAATGTACCTGGTTTCTGACTTTGAGAACCGGAAATTCATTCTCAAACCTGTTTATTGTTTAACAATCCCAATGCTTTCTCACTGTTTGGGTATGTGGCCTAGCTCCTGCTGTCTGGTGCAGTTGTGCACTGACATTTACATATGTTCCCTTTGTCATGGCTTGTACATCTATGATTGCTTATTGCATAGGAGCTGACTTTAGCAAATGAGTTAACAAACGATTATTCTTGCACAAAAATATGGTTTGGCATTCTGGTTAATAGTGGTGCTTCTAGTTGCCACAGAGATGTTAATATCTCAATACAGCATAAATTAATCCAACATAAATTAACATCATGAATCGCCTATGAATGCAGGAAGGCTGCCATTGCAGGACCCTGGAGAGACCTGTGTAGTGAGTTCCAGGGAGACTGACGACGGAGTCGAGGCACACACTTTATTTAACTCAAGGACAGTACAATACTTGAAGGGGTAACGGCCCCTTCACCCGTACTAGATGGGAACACCCCTAGCACTATTCCCCTGTCCTATTCCCAGTCCTCCTCTAAGGGTCTAGGGGAGGCTATCTGATCCAGCCCTGGTAAAGCACGGATCCCGGCGCCCAGCTAACCCGACCTTACTCTTACAAGAGCAGAGGTCCGGGAGCTCTCGGGGGCGCGCCGCTGGCTTGCCCAGCTCGGCGGCCCTGACAAGGGCAGCGAGCCAGGGGAGTCCCAGGGCCTATACTGCAGGTCTTCGGTCTTCACTGGTAAGCTTCTTTAGAACTGGCCCCGAGTTCTCTCGCTCCCTGCCTTATATAGGACTCCTCTCTGAGGGGTGGAGTTATGGGGGATCACAGAGCCCCCATGGCCCCCCAGGCTCAACGGATGCGGACGTTGGTGTAGACACCCGCGTTTGGGTGCAGACACCCTTGTGTTTCCTGTCCGCCCTTCTCCCCATAATAACCCCTACACCTGCATAGTGTTTGCAGGAGGGGCTATGCATAATGAACTCCTTTTGCACCGTACATTGCCAACCGTGCTAATCAGACGTGCAGGTGAAGGATTAAGAGGTCCTGGCGAGTGTTTGCAGAAGCTGATTTGATGTTGGTGTTGTAATTCGCAGTACATTGTTTCAGCATTGGGATATTTGGCGGTGGTGGCTATGAACGTAGCCTGTAATACAGCATCGTGGAGACAGTGAGTGTTGGTGGATCGCGCGAATGCTGTAAAACTCCCTTTCCGTGGATGTCGAGGTGCTATACCCTAGCTTACCAGAAGACATTACAGGATTAAAGTGAGTCTCGACCGAAACTTCAACACAGTTCAAGGAATCAAAGGCTGAAGTTTAACACGAGCTGTAACCATGGTAGTGTCATGACAGTAGAGTCCACCTGCGGTGTGAGTGGACTAGTGGTCATGGGGGGTAATCACAGGGGAGTCAGTTTACAGTATGAGTGCACTAGTGGCCACGGGATGTCAGCTTGCAGTACGAATGGACTGGTGGCTACGAGAATGATTGAGGATAGGAGCATGGCCAGGTGACGGAAGAGGACGATAGAGGACGGTGGAGTCTGCTGGTGGATCGAGCGTCTAGAGCCAGCGAGAAGGTTCGGGAATGGGGGCGTGGCCTCGGACCATATATAAGGGAGATGCGCGGGAGATTCGGTGCTGTTGCAGTGGGGTCTCCGCCTGTTCAAGTCAATGTGTGTATACAATCAATAAACCCTGTTTCATCTACATAACAAAGGCTCAGTCCCATTTACAGCAGCCGCACCTTTATAGCAGCCGCACCTTAACAACTCTTGGAACCTCCCAGTTCAACCAGTCTACACAACAAAGGCGCATTCCTAGCAGCGGCTTCAACCACACCAACCTCACAATAATAATAATAATAATACAAAACTCCGATCCAGGGGCCTGCCTTGGCTATTCCCACCCTTAACCAGTATATATACAAGGACGGTTTTCTTGGAATTTCTATTACTTGATACATCAATCGTGCTGTGACGGTTCCACCTGAAGATGGAAGCTTGTGTTGCCTCCGAAACGTCGTGATTTTTATTTTACTTTTATTAATTTTTATTTTTTACCTACGTGACTTTACCGAAAATACCTAAGAATATGAATAATCAATAAACCATCTCGTCAAGGTCGTCATTACAGTAGTACCGATAGAAGAGTGGTAAGGAGACTGAGCGCCGGTTGTACCGATTTGGCTGAATTCTGGGGTGCACTGTACAGCTGCAAGACGAGATAAAGGCCCTGAGAGATCGCAATCACCCGATGGACGGCCTGCTCTCTGCCCAGGCCCAGAAGAGTTCTCGTCAGCCAGGTGAGCCCAGTGACAAAGACCCCCTGAGAACCACACAGGCTGTTGGGGCAAGTGCTATGAGTGAGCACCTACGCAGGCTGGCATGTCACATGATGGAATGGTGTGACAAGAACCAAACCGGCTGCCTTTGTCTCCCCAGTGTCAATATTTGCGCAATGCACCAGAGTCACTGATATTACTCGTTTCATGATCCAGAAATGTGATAAACTATCCAGCACCTGCACGTCAACTGATTCATCTCCTCAGTGGGCATCCTCTCAGATGCATTCCAATCCTTGGTTGTCACTGTTATTGGCCAAACATCCTAATGGTGAAAATGTTTTTAATAATTACTCAATTGGGATTACATAGAACATCACTCCCTACTGCAAAAAAAATTCGCATAACTTTGCTGAACAAAAGAGACCTTTGTGAGGCTGTGCAGGTTAACTAAGTGTTAAAAATAACCACTACCATAATTGTTATGCAGCAAGAGCTGCTTAGAGACACCGAGGTGGAGACCATCATCATCAACATAACATCATCCATCATCTTCACTACCTGCAATGCAGCATTATAATCACACATGCTGGTTTATGTGTGCATGATGTACATCTTGTGTGTATGTGTGTGTTCTACGCTATTTTGATGAATTCATGTTGGCCTGCTTACAATCCATCCTGGGTTTGACCAAACTGGATTGTGTGAGATCCTTGAAACATCTGGACAATCCCGTCAGTGAGTTCTTCCGACAAGTGAGTCTGTGTTGGCTGGATCATGTAGCATGCCCAGCCACCGCATACCCAAACAGCTAATGTGTGTTCAGATAGAGGGGGGCTAAATTTGCGTGGTACAGGCAAGAGAAGAGATGGGTAGGTGTGGCATGGAAGGATTTTAAAGCTTTGGGCTTGACTGGTACCAGCAGTGTCAAGATCGGCCTTTGGAGGTGGCTCGTGAAGGAGGCTGCTGGGTTGTTAGAACAAGTCGGAAGGTGGAGGGGTGACGTTCAGTCGAGCGCCAGGCGGCTAAAACGCAGCAAGTTGGAAGTGGGGAGCACAGGTGGTGCATCTGCTAGTCATCTCAGTTAACCACAGCAAAAATCTATCCCATGACCTCAAGCCAGAGCCTTCCACACTAGCTCAAAGTGGACCTAGCTTGGTACAAGCGCTTTGGTTAATGCCAGCTGCTGTCGTGTATTTACACATGTGTATATGTTTGTGTGAAATCTCCCTTCAGGACACCTCCACTGCCTGTCTCCGCACTACAGAGCAGACACATCATCGCTTCACCTGATCATGGACGCCACTCTGGAGTTCTCATTTAATCAAGTTAACGTGACGGACTGTACATTTACCAACAAATAAAGCTCAGCGAGTTGTATGAACCCTGTTGAAGTCGTGTGATGTCACAGCCGACATTGCCTGGCTAATGATAACGTTTATGGGAGTCTTCAACAAGGACAAATTAAGAGCTGCTAGCTCTTCCCTCGATCAACGCCACTCACTGTAAATAGGCACGCCCACTCAACTACCATCCCCATTTGGTAGCTTTGAATTTATGATGCCAGCCACAGATTATCCTTTCTGAAACGACTGGGACTAGCCCGTCCAAACGGATGTTTGGTAATCTTACTCCTGGCTCAAACGCCCATGAGGTGGTACAGTGGCATCCCTGACCCAGCAAAGGATATTCACAATTTCCACGGTTGGAGCCCATATCCATAACACAACGATTTTTGACCAGCCACAAAGCATCACTCATTTCATCAGCTGAAAGTGAAGAGCATCATACTCTTTGGTTCTTTCGGTAAAGTCACATAGGTATAAAATAAATTAAATCACGACGTTTCTATTGCAACACAAGCAATCATCATCAGGTGGGAAAACCACAGCAAGAATTTGTTTTTGGGAGAGAGATGCGGAGGTAAGAGGTTATATAGGTAAGAGAAGGAGGGAGGGGCAAGGGAGGGGGGTAGGGGGGAGGAGAGCGTTGCTTGGACGCTCGGAGAGGGAAAGGGACGTGGACGGGGGGAAGTGGGTAGGGCTGGAAGTGGGAGGCTGAGAGAGCTGGGGATGCGTGGTGGGGTGGGGGATGCAGCAACAATGCCACTGAAGCCAACAATGACAATGCAGCAGCAATACCAAACGCTGGGGATGCAATTAACTCGGCAAAATGGACTAGTGCCCGGCAAATATGATGGATCAACCATAAAGCATTTAAGGTTTTACCTGGTTAATAACATCCTTCCAATGATTGCTCAATTTGTATCCATCTTCTCGGTTGAAGTTATGTCTATGTTTATATATCTGGATGGCTTCATGAACAAACCTTTGATAGTAGCCCGAAGGTTTGCAGAGGACCTTGGTCTCGGAAAAAACAATATCATGAGAGCCCACAGCGTTATAGCAATGGTCAGCCATGGCGGAGGTATTAGGTCTGCCGTACTCTTTGGTTCTTTCGGTAAAGTCACGTAGGTGAAAAAAAATAGCGACGTTTCGATTGCAACACAAGCAATCATCATCAGGTGTGACAACCACAGCAATACATTTTACTGAAGTGGGAGAGATGTCGGAGTCAAGGGGTTTATACTGGGCAGAGTGGTTGGAGTGTAGGCATGGCTATAAGTAACATGATGCGGTGCCAGGAGATGCGTGGGGGGGAGAGGAGGGAGAGCGATGCATCTACAACGATTGCCGCCAAAACAGATGATGGCACTCACAACAAAATAGCCACACTGCTGAACGCTGAAGATATAATTAACTCGGTAAAATAGACTAGTACCCGGTAAATAAGATGGAACAACTATGAACTGTTAAATTTTACTTGGTTAATAACATCTTTCCAATAATTGCTCAATTTGTATCCGTCCTCTTGGTTGAAGTTATGTCTATGTTTATATATCTGGATGGCTTCATGAACACATCTTTGATGGTAGCCAGATGGCTTGCCGAGCACTTTGGTCTCAGAGAAAACAATATCATAAGAGCCTACAGAGTTATAGCAATGATCAGCAACGGTTGTCACCCCCAAACATACCCCAGTGGATGATATTATTTCCCAGGTCGATGTAGCCCTAAAAGGCTTGGGACACATCTCGACAGATGTTGCTAGAGCTGAAATTGCTACCATCCTTAAAATGCTAAGAAACCCGTTAGTAACAGCAGCAAAGACGAGCGCTTGGAACTCGCAAAATTGAAAAAGAGGGATAACATAGTCATCCTCTCAGCCGACAAGGGCAATGCCACTGTCATCATGGAAAAAACCACATACAACAACAAAATCCAGGACCTTCTTATTGATGGTAGCAACTCCAAAATCAACTAACAGCCTGACTACAAAAACCAACAAAATCATTACTAGTTCGACCCCTCTAATCGAACCAGCTAAACGGCTCTCCCTAAAACCTTCTGCTGCCAGACCACCCAGATTATATGGTCGTCCTAAGATCCATAAAAAAGGCACACCACTTCCGCCCATCGTTTCTACTATCAACTCATCTACCTACAAGCTGGCCCGTTTTCTGTCTGATACCTTACTTCCATTCACTGGCAAGACTGCCTCAGCAGTACTCAATTCAACCCACCTTGTATCTCTAATCAAGGGCATTTCATTGTCCCCAGATGATCTTCTCGTCAGCTTTGATGTGGTCTCTCTGTTTTCCAAGGTTCCAGTACCTGACACCTTAGCAATAATTGAAGATTTAGTCCAAAATGAACTGAACCCTGGTTTTCCTACTTTGGTTCGGCACTGCCTTACTAACACTTACTTCACCTAGAATGGTACTTTCTACAAACAAAATGAAGGTGCACCCATGGGATCCTCCTTATCTCCAGTGATAGCGAATGTTTTCATGGAGAAATTTGAAACAGATGCCATCCAGGCATTCCACCCTACGTCCTTCTCTGTGGAAAAGATATGTAGATGACACTTTCGTCATTTGGCCACATGGCCTGCCAGCATTGAACCAATTCCTCAACCACATCAATTCCATACACCCATCCATCAAATTCACCATGGAAGTGGAGAAGGATGGTAAGCTACCATTCCTAGATGTTTTGTTTGAGAAGAAGCCTGATGGCTCTTTGGGACATTCTGACTACAGGAAAGCCACCCACACAGACTCCTATCTGAACCTGAATCCCACCACCACCCGGCACAGAAGAATTCCCTCATCAAAACCCTGCACCATAGGGCCCACTGCATTTCTGACCAACACCACCTAACCAGTGAACTGGAACACGTACACCAGGCCCTCAAGATGAATGGATACTCGGACCGTATGATCCGAAAACTGTTTCTCCAACCATGGAGAAACAACCCCCTCACGTTACCATACATATCAGGTGTTAACAAAAATATTGCCAAAATCTTAAACAAACACAAGATCCAAGTCCGATTCAGTACAGTACACAAAATCCGTGATCTAATCCCATCTGTGAAAGATGTCATTCCTGACTTGCAATACCCTGGAGTCTACAAACTAAGTTGTATCTGTGGTGATTGTTACATTGGGGAAACGAAACGTCATGTCTTTGACCGGATTCGCGAGCATAAGTCAGATCTGAAACACGGAAGAACTAATTCCTCCGCCGTTGCTGATCATTGCTATAACGCTGTGGGCTCTCATGATATTGTTTTCTCCGAGACCAAAGTGCTCTGCAAGCCGTCTGGCTACCATCAAAGATTTGTTCATGAAGCCATCCAGACATATATAAACATAGACATAACTTCAACCGAGAGGACGGATACAAATTGAGCAATCATTGGAAAGATGTTATTAACCAAGTAAAATTTTACAGTTCATAGTTGTTCCATCTTATTTACCAGGTACTAGTCTATTTTACCGAGTTAATTACATCCTCACCTGAATGCTGAAATGACAACGAGTTAATCCACTGATGGAAAGTCTCCCTGTGCTGTCTGTCGTGGGGGTTTTTGGCTCCAACTTTACTGATGGGTTCACATCAAGCTCCTGTTTGTCGTAGCCTGCTACAAACATCCTGCCTTGCAAGTGTCCACACCTGAAGTGGTGCATGCATTGCATACTGTGTGAACCACGGTCCCCTTAATTATACTCCATTACATAACATTTATTGTACCACATCACATAATTGAAATATTATTTGATCCTCGTCGGAAACAAGTTTTGCACGTCGCGATGTAAAATATGATTCTGTAGCTTTGCTTGTCTACTTACCGTAAGATGTTAACGGCATTGCAATATTAATCTGGTCACAAATTGGTGCAGTTGAGCATCACCCACCTCTGCTCTTTGTAGAGAATGTGTGCCTGACCTCCTCCTCACTGCAGGAAGGGGAACGTGTCCAGCAATGCCATCAAATTCACATGGATCCCCTTCAGCAGCGCCAAGGTTATCCAGCAGCAGTTGAGCTTCACGCTGAGGCTCATGGCCGGTCAGTGGTGATGTGAGAACGTTGATTGCCTATTATGCACATGGCTCCTACCAGGATGGCAGTTTAGACTACAAACCCTTCAAGATGTTTGCTTGGTATTGACGAATAGGCCAGATATGACCGTGAGGTCCCATGATTTATCCGGGACTCTTCCACAAGCAGTGGCGTGAGCATGCACTTTCTTGGCTGCACTTTTATTCTGCACTTGGCCTTGGCAATTGTGTTTTTGAAGTTGTTTAATTGTTTTTTTTATGAATATGACGGGAGTGTGGCGCGACCTTCCACCGTATACCAGCTGGGCCAGACTCTGCATGTCGAGGCGAGTGTGCAGACACTGAACCACGTTCCACTCAGGATCTTCGTGGTCAGCTGCTTTGCAACCCCGGTTCCGGACAGGAACTCTCCCCTCAGCTACCAAATAATTTCTAACTCTGGGTGAGATTTCTCTCCTAATCCCACCTAATGCATGTTTATGCTCCTTGTCGTAAAGGTGGCATTCCACTGCTGAAGTATACATCAGAACCTGACCTTGAAATGCGCCTAAATGTGGCTCTGGTGGCTAAGCCTGGCCAGGAGCATGGTTAATGATTTTTATCATGTGGTGTCTGTCGGTACACTACTGATGAGAGATGCGGTCAATGTACGTCATTGGTGACTGCTTTGGTTTGCGGGCGGTGCGGGTGGGAGGATCCCCTTACCCCTTAAGAGGTGGGCTTGGCACACCCTCGGTACAGTATTATACAGTGGAAGAGGAGTACTACATCTCCTAGCGCTGGCTTTCTGCTGGCCTGCCCTATGTAAAGCCACGTGTCATACCTCTACGGTATCAGTGCAGGTGTCTAGTGGATGGCAAAGTCTCGTATGATGCTCACCTTACTTCTGGCTTCCTGCTCCGGCAAAGTGACAATGTCCTTCGCTTCTTCATAGATTTCTTCCGCTTCCTTGCGACGTTGACCAACAATGGCGATCAGGTGATCTACTGTCATGCAGGCTTCTACAGAAACCATCAATAGCCACGTGGTAGGCAGTGTGGTTGAGTGAAAACCCATCTGACTCTTCTCGGTCGAGGTTTTCGTCTTCTGCCAGCTGAAGGTTGCAGATGTTGCTACATCTCCAACGGCTGTCAATAAAGCTTGCACGATCTGGTCCCGTCTGTAAAACATGTGGTTCCAGACATACAGTACCCTGGCGTCTACAAACTAAGTTGCCTCTGTGGTAGCAGTTACATTGGAGAAACCAAACGACATGTCTCGGACCGCATCCGTGAACATAAAGCAGACTTGAAACATGGTAGGACAAACACCTCAGCCGTGGCAGATCACTGTTACAATACAGTAGGCTCACATGATATTGACTTCTCCAAGAGAGAGATTTTCTGCAAGCCATCTGGCTACCATGAGAGATTTGTTCATGAGGCGATCCACATATACAAACACAGAGACAATTTCAACCGAGAAGATGGATTCTGGCTTAGCAATCATTGGAAGGACGTAATTAAACCGCGTTCCAAGCATGGTGCTTGGAACGTGGTTGTGGTGATAGCTTTACAGATTGTGTAGTCCGAATATCCATTCATCTTGAACGCTTGGTGCATGTGCTCCAGTTCACTGGCTAGGTGGTGATGGTCAGAAATACG
>JAAXLI020003510.1:0-10697 GCA_014621495.2 Entosphenus tridentatus | reverse complement strand
TCTCCCATTTGGACCCAGCGCGTGGTGGATAGGCGGCGCGCGTCCATCATCATCATCGTCGTCGTCATCGCCGCCACCCCCAACGGACAGAGAAGGGAACTTGACTTCGGTTCCGAACGCGGCTCGCGGTGGAGAGTCGAGTCGTCTCCCAGTCGTGAACGCGCGCCCTGTGCTTACGGGCGGAGCGGGACTGCAAATCACGGAGCCGAAAATCTCGATTAAGTCATAAAAAAATAACGGGGGGGGGGGGGGGGGGGGGGGGCGGGGGGGGGCCGGGGCGCGCGCCGCCTGACCTACCTCCCGACCCGGGGGGCCCGGGGGCCCGGGGGGGGGGGGGGGGGCGTCACGGGCGATGGTGACCGCGGCGCGGTAACGTCTCGCGCACCACCCAAAGCCACGCGCACCCGACCGGGGCTACCGCTCGATGTGTGCCCAGTGACCGCAATGTGAATGTACAAGTCCCGGTATGAAACCCACTTACCCTGCAGCTGTCCGTGCCCACTGCCGCGTCCCTCTCTGTGGAGTGGACACACTGCGTGATACAGGTAGAGGGGGGGCCGTTCTGGGGAGTGGCGGCATCCGTGTTTGGCGTTGAGCAGTGCCCGTCTGGCGCCCCTTCGCACGCCGACACGTGGCCACCGCTGGCTGTGCCCCTCGCGATTCGCGGCTTCTGCTCGTGCGTAACCCCCCAGCGCGAGTGGCATCCGTGGGCGACTCTGGCCTCACCCGTGCTCGGTGCACCATCGCTGCCCGTGAACGCGGTTGCAGATTGGGGGTGGGGGGGGAGCTAACAGCCTCGTGCAGCGCACTGCAACGCAAGGCCGATGACCCCACGTTGCAGTGTCCTGGCCGCCGCGCTCGGCGTAACGCGAGCGATGATCGCAATCTGAGCCTATGGCCGAGAAGGAGCCTTCCTACTCGAGTAGCTGGTGCGCTGTGCGAACATTAGCACCGTGGGGATACAGAGCCTGATGACGCACGGCATCACGGCGTGAACATCGCGACAGGGCGCTGTGCACATCCCCTTCGTGCATAGAAAATTAATGTCACAAGCCACGGGAGTGCGACTGCGGCCATGCAACACAAAGTATGGACCACTTCGTAAAACCACTGGGAGTCGGCCGTCCTTCGACAGAAGAGGAGGAGGTGGAACAGCAAAACGACACCAACTCTATCTCTCCTAACGGCCTCTCGTCGTGGCCAGCAGACCTTGACATTGGTGCCCAGCTTCTGAACACACTTCTGCTGCTGCTGCCATCACGCGCGAGAATAGAATCACAAAGTGTCCTCAAGCTCGATGCAGTTCTAACGCCGGGGCCCTGACAATGCACCAGATGAGCTGCGCGTCTGCGTTCTGGCTTCATCCTCGTTAGGGCTCATCAGCGAGGCAGAACCTTCAACAATGCGAGTTCAACCCCGACGAAGCTTGGAGAGCTGAATGGAGTTCAAAATAACTCACAAACAAACACCGCCTTGTGAAGGACCCAACGCAGAAGATCCCCAGGGAGTTTGATCTTCCACGAAGCTCATGGTCCACTATAATCCACATCCACTACACGAACCATTGCAGTAGATGTGGATGATACCTGATGCACAAATGGGAAATTAAAACTCCCCAGTAGTGGTGTGCGACTCTGGTCATCCAGCACAGACCGTACAACGTGTAAACGACGCAATGCCCCGATCCACAAATAGGAAGGAGACCTCACGGCGATACACAACTCCGCTGCTGCTGCTGGCGCGGTTGTCTGCGCTTGACACACCCGAGTGTGACATTGCAGTCGTCGCTCCGCATCAACATCAGCAGCCGTACGACAAGAAGAAGACGAAGACGCGAGGCAGAAGCGAGGCAGAGTATCGCCGCTGCCACTGCGCGGGCCGGCATTGCCCGAGTCAGGCCGCCACGGGTCGGCTCGTCCAGCACCACCGGCACCCGTCTGGAGGGACAGCGCTGTCTTCAAGCTCCCGTGACATTCTCACGCACGTGGCCCGAGCGAGGTCTCCGATGATGTTAGAGAGCGCCGATTGTGCGTGCAGCGTTAGAGCCCGTTCCGCGGTGCGCCGGTGAGAGCTAAGAAATGTGAAAACAGGTGGTGGTGATGGTGGTGGTGGTGATGATGGTGGTGATGGTGGTGGTGATGGTGGTAATGATGGTGGTGATGGTGGTGATCGTGGTGATGAGGTGGTGGTGATCGTGATGGTGGTGATAGTGGTGGTGATAGTGGTGGTGATGGTGATGGTGGTGATGATGGTGATGATGGTGGTGGTGGTGATGATGGTGATGGTGATGATGGCGATGGTGATGATGGTGGTGGTAATGGTGGTGATGGGGTTGTGGTGATGGTGATGGTGGTGATGATGGTGATGGTGGTGATGGTGATGATGGTGATGGTGGTGATGGGGTGGTGGTAATGGTGGTGATGGTGATGATGGTGGTAATGGTGGTGATGATGGTGATGGTGGTAATGGTGGTGATGGTGATGATGGTGATGGTGGTGATGGTGGTAATGATGGTGGTGATGGTGGTTGCTGCTTGACTCTAGTGTCCCTGAATGAGCCGCGAGTTCCGTGTCGATCTGTGAAGCGACTTCCATTCCGAACTCAAACGATACATCATCACCATCATCATCGTCGTCTTCTTGTTCTTGTGTGGCAATGTGCTCGTGCTGATTGGCGAGTGATTTTGCGAGACGCGTCCCGGAGAACGTCGTGCAGTGACTGCGTGTTCCCAGTAGATGGCAAAAGACGTCCTTGCAAATGAGGCTCACGCCCCTCGGTGGGGTGATGCCGCGGAACCCGGGGACCGCGTGTGGACGTCATGGGTTCACGCATTGACCTCTGACGAGTCGGGCCTCAAAAACAAAGATCCCCCCCGTGTAGAATGTAACAGGCTGGTGGGGCAAGTGCTGTTAGCGAGCACCTATCAAGGCCGGCAAGGCACACGAAGGTGGGTGGGTGGCCAACACCACGCCCGGCCGCCTTTGTCTCCCCAGTGGCGATGCTTTACACACCGCACCATGTACTCATTTCAGGCTGAGTCGACCTAGGAGAGGCCCGGGATCGGATCAAATATACGCCGCTGGTGTTGGCCGTGAGCAGGAATCCAACTGGGGTCGCCAGATTCGTAGCGCAGCGTGCTAACAGCTACCAATGATCATATTTTGCTACTGGCAAATGAGGTTCCAATGGTGTAAATGCTTACCCCGAGCTCTCATACTCTGATAGTGCATTGTCCTTGAGTTGTGCGCCTTTTGGCGTCATCTGGTCCAACACCATGTGAGACTAGGCTCTAAAGAAAGCTGTCTCAGGTGTGGACCAATCAATTTCAAGGACAAGTGCATATCATTATCAGAGTTGTGTTTTTTTTGTTTGCATTCCGACTGCAGGTATTGTGGTCAATGCAAACATGACTCCTTGTAAAAAAAGGTGTCAGTTTTGTTGCCAGATAAAAGGGTTAAAATCAATTATCATATTTTGCTACTGGCAAATGAGGTTCCAATGGAGCTACGCAACCGTCCCCCCCTAGGAGCCCTGTACCATCACCACCACGAACCACGTGAACCGATGCCCCCGTGACCTGTAGCAGCGTCTCTGCCAGTGCGTTCGTTCTGCACGAGCACCCGGGCCCCCTCTATCCGGCCTCCCTGTGGCTCATCGGTGGAGTGAGCGGACACAATCGGAGGCTTGCGGCGAGTGGTTCAAATCCTTCATGGTTGGGGGTTGACTCAGCCCCATGATCCATCTCGGGTCGGTAAAATTGGTACCACTTTGTGGGGTCGTCAACAGCGGTTGTCCTATGGATAGACTCGCCCCGGCCATGGGAATGTTGGATTGCCCATCACTGGCACAGGGCTGTAAACGGGAGCTGTGCACCGCTTCAATGCCTATTTGATCCGGAACTCACTTTGATTTTAACTATTCTCACCAAGCTACAACCCAAACACTTTCTGCCTCTCGAATCACAAAGTCGAACCCTAACTCAAGCCAAAACAACACAAAGCCACCACCACCACGTTGGTTTTCGTGCCACTGTCCACTCCCGATGTCTGGGTCTGCGACGCTGTTGGCTCACGCGCCCCGTGCAGGACGTGCGCGGCTTTTTGTTCGGCTCGGAGGCGTCGTCTTAAGCACGGTTTTACCATTGTCCTTAACGGCTAATTACGGATTAACGGCTTCCTAAACACGCTGCCTGCCAATGGTTGGACTGGGACGCGTCTCCAGGCACTCTGCAATCTCTGCTGTCGCGTTGCAAGCCAGCAGGCTTGGAGGTCACGCGTTCGATGGCTGACTTGGGACGAGGTTTTTTTTTCTTTAAAAAAAACACATTAAAATGTCTATAAACGTTTTCTTGGCTCTTTCGGTAAAGTCACGTAGAAGGGAAATAATAAAATAATACAAAATAAAACGTAATAAAATACAATTCTCACGACGTTTCGGCCACAACGCAAGCAGCCGTCCTCAGGTGAAGAACAGGTCTGTCGGAAAGACAGCGTCTGAATAGACGGCTGCTTGCGTTGTGGCCGAAACGTCGTGAGAATTGTATTTAATTATGTTTTATTTTTATTATTTTATTATTATTTCCCTTCTACGTGACTTTACCGAAAGAACCAAGAAGATGAATCCCTGCAGTCACGAAAGCTTTAAATCGAAGTCTATAAACGTATTCACGTTCAAATATATTATGTAAATATGTTTTCCCACCTCATGACGGACGCTTGTGTTGCGCCCGAAACGTCGTGATTCATTTTATTTTTTCTTATACCTGCGCGACTTTACCGAAAGAACCAAAGAGTATGTTTAAAATTGTTTAAATAAGTCCAGTGAAACGTAAGCGCCGCGCCGAGAGCGTTCGCGGCGCGCGTGTTTGGGACCGTGTCCCAGGGATGGGGGGGGGCCGTGACTGCAGCTCCCACTGGAGAGGCCGCGTCGAGTGCGAGGGGTCGTCAGTAAGCCGCCGTGAGCTGTGTGTATCCCATTATTCTCTGTGTGTATTCTATTACACGCAGCTCACGGGAGAGTTCACGGATGAAGACCGTTGCATGACAGGACCTACGACTGGACAGCGTTCGTGCTGCGTTCCCCCAACGCCAGGCCGACGCATCCACCAAGTCGATCTCCATCGAGGTGGACAATCGGCATCGTCACGCTCCACCGCTGGCACTCCGCGGGATTTTCCCGGAGCGATCGCCGCTGCACCGATTACCGCGTGACGCGACCCCGATACGCGGCGCGCCGCACTCGCTGCGGAGGTGCTCACGGAAGCGGTGCACGCATCGAGACGTCACTCGGACGAGAGGCGTGGGTGGAAGAGTCGTCTTCCCTTCTCCGATCCTCCTGCCAGGCCGCGGGTGGGAATCGCGTCCCATGGCAATGCCCCGATGTTGTTCTGCAAGTGCTCGATGACAACAACATGGAGCGCGATGGAACGGGTGACGGACCAGGGTTGATGTTTTGTTGTTCACTGAGCGTGCAATAGCCGAGAAGCGCAACTGGGGACCGCGCCCGCACGGGTCTCGATCTGCACGCAGCTTTCACACGCGGCTGGCCACGGTTGCGAAACGTCGCTCAGAGAGTAAGCGAGAGAGAGTTAGGCGTGAGCTACAGACTCGGAGGGGGGCGGTGAGGACTTTTGGCAGCAGTCTGCTGGTACGCGATACCGTGATAACGTGATGTTGGTGGTGGTGGTGGTGATGGTGGTGGTGGTGGTGGTGGTGATGATGGTGGTGATGGTGGTGGTGGTGATGATGGTGGTGGTGGTGGTGATGGTGGTGGTGGTGGTGATGGTGGTGGTGATGGTAGTGGTGGTGGTGATGGTGGTGGTGGTGGTGATGGTGGTGGTGGTGATGGTGGTGGTGATGGTGATGGTGGTGGTGATGGTGGCGGTGGTGGTGATGGTGGTGGTGGTGGTGATGGTGGTGGTGGTGATGGTGGTTGTGGTGATGGTGGTGATGGTGATGATGGTGGTGGTGGTGATGGTAATGGTGATGATGGTGGTGATGGTGGTGATGGTGGTGATGGTGGTGGTGATGGTGGTAGTGATGGTGGTGATGGTGGTGGTGGTGATGGTGGTGGTGGTGATGATGGTGGTGATGGTGGTGGTGGTGGTGGTAATGGTAATGATGGTGGTGGTAATGGTGGTGATGGTGGTGGTTGTGGTGATGGTGATGATGGTGGTGATGGTGGTGGTGGTGGTGGTGATGGTGGTGATGGTGGTGATGATGGTGGTGATGGTGATGGTGGTAGTGATGGTGGTGATGGTGGTATGAGTCTCCGTTGTGTGTCAGCCCTGCTTGTTGGTGTCGCGATGCGTCTCACTGCGAGCATTGCTCCCGACGCTCTCACGTCGAGCATCCGTGATTTTAGCAGGCGCGAGTCAGCTCTCACGCGGCGCTGACTGCAATGGGGAACTAAGCAGAGGTGTGACAGCTAGCGGCGACTCTTGCACCCGGGTGGCATGAAGTGTTCGTCTTCATGTTTGTTGTTACTCGCTGGCTCTCAGGCATCCTCACGCGCCGGCGAGCCGTGTGGTTTGTGCTTCACACAACACGTGCCTGGAGACAACGGGGATAGAACGCTCGTCATGTAAATAAAGGAGGGGGAGCCTCCTGGCCGCACGGCAATAAACTAAACTATCAACTTATTTTTGTTTATTTAACCAGGTAAGGCCCACTGGGCTCTTTTGTAGAAGCCAACTGGCTGTCACAAATGATAGCTCAAAGAAGTGGCTTGTCATCGTGTGGACATGTATAGCAGCCAAATACTCTAAATGCACGTTGATACGAAACGTGGAGGGGAAAGACCGGAGAAAAATCCACGCGACCACGGGCAGAGAGACACGCAAACTCTCCCAAATATACAGCAGCAGCAGCAGCAGCGGCAGGCGTCATGGTCGGGGTCGAGCCCACGACGTCCTGTATACCATGCGAGGTAGTTAACATCTCCTAGCCACAATGACGCCCACAGACATCTCGTGCGGCTGGGTGTCTCCACAGGGCCCTGGCGCCCGCGACCCCCCCTCACCCCCATATCCAGGTTCACTCTTCTCTCATCGGTGAGTGGCTGTTACCGTGGCCCTCCACACGACAGATCTCCTCTCCCCTCCCCTCCACCCGAGAGGAGCTGGTGCCAATCACGTGCCTCCATCTCTGTGTGATCCATCAACCTGCACCCCCTCCTCTCTAAGTCGCTTGATTAAATAAGGGGGGGGGGGGGGGGGGGGGGGGGGGGGTACAGGGGGGGGGGGGGGGGCTACTGGACATCTGTGACAAAGAGCTTTATAGCTCATCGGATTCCTCCAGTAACGCAACGTCTGATTCCGATAGTACCACACCTGACCACCTTTGTCTCCCCTATTGCTCGTGAGTGAGGCACGGCTCGCCTGTTTTTTCGACTGGGTTGACCAGGCGTGAGTGGCACGCATCCTAGTGCCACGTGTGTCAACCACGATGAAGCGGTGCGTGCATTTACATTCCTGTGTCAATTGTTTGACCATACTTCACCGTAAAGGTCAGTAAGCGCTGGTGAAAGGGCAGGACTGGTTGAGATATCACTCGCCACCGATTTTAGCCACAGCTGGGAGTCGAACTCAGATTGCCGATTCCTGGTTCCGAAAATCGGGGACCGGTAATCGATCCCGAATTTCAGGAATGGTTGCACTGATTGAAACTTTTCCCCAGTGTTTGAACTGCCGCGCCGGGAGGTGGGGATTGAAACCGGCGAACTCTGGATTGCAAGTCCAGCATTGCAGCTCCATTCTTCTTTCGTTTTTTATAAACAGCGAACATTCCACGTGTACCGCTATATAGACATCTCTATACTGGAGGTGGGAGAAAGAGCGGAAGACCCGCGGACAAATCCACGCCACCACGGGGAGAGAGACACGCACGCTCAAAATATACAGCAGGCGCCAGAGTCTAGATCCAACACCTATACGACCTGCTGTACACCAGGCGAGGCAATTAACATCTCGCCACCGTGGCGCTCGAAGGAGCAGGGGTGCACGCCACTGCTGTGCGCACGCACGCACGCACACACGCACGCACACACACACGCACGCACTCACGCATCTAGCAGTGGAAATTCACGACGCGAGACGCGAGTCGGGGGACGTGAGGACGCGGCCCGCCCCGGGACCAGCAACGTCCCCGGCTCCACGTCCGCTGCAGGATGATCGAGAAACCGTTTAACGCCGGCAAGTTTTTTTTCCCCTCCTATGAAAATCCTTCAGAGGAGCGATTCATTCCAGCGCGGCTATTTCCCAAGCGTCTCTTCTTCCATCGCTTATTCCCCCCCCCCCCGCTCTAAACGCGGGGGGGGGGGCGTCCAGGACCCCGCCCCGCACCCCCACCACCTCCTAGCACCCCCACCACCACCTCCTCCTCCTCCATCCCGCGTCTCAACTCCCCCGGCGCGTCCCGTGGCGGTCTCGCTCATAACGCCCGGCGGGAGGCGGCGGCGGCGGCGTGAGACGTTGTTTAATTTCGGTGATGGTCGCGGTAAAGACATCGCTTCATCTTGTTTTGTCGCTGCGCCGTATATGAAGACGCCTCTTTAAATAACAACAACAACAACAAAAACCCTCCAACCCG
This sequence comes from Entosphenus tridentatus, assembly GCA_014621495.2. Lineage (NCBI taxonomy): Eukaryota > Metazoa > Chordata > Hyperoartia > Petromyzontiformes > Petromyzontidae > Entosphenus > Entosphenus tridentatus. The sequence goes on along the minus strand of JAAXLI020003510.1, from coordinate 2,109 downwards.
GCGCGGCAGACGGCTGGCCGTGACGCGCGAGAAGTGTTGCACCACCTCCGTCCCATATTGAATTCTTATCTCATTTCCTCCACCTCCCCCCCCCTCCCGGAGCCCCAGTCCAGCCCGAATAACCATAATTAATCACAATACATTAGTTACTCCGCATCAAGGGTCCCGGTGGAAGTTGGCGCATGAGTAGAATTGCCATCTCGTATCTGCATTATATTACTAACGATAAACACACATATATATATAGATATACACACACATATATATAGATATACATCCAGAATTAGCGGAAGCACACCGCTGGGTTCTGTGTTGCACGGCTGGGAATCTTTGCGACTCTTAGACTCCCGACTGAGTTGGAGAGTTCAAAGCCTGGCCAGGAACGAGTCCACCCCATCCATCATTAACGTCATTATCTCTCACACACACCCACCATCATCATCATCACCATCATCATTATTTTTCTGGGGACGGTAGATTGAAAACCACCGAGCGAGTGAGGTTCCACTATTCGTGTTGGCAGCTCGACAGTGGTGGTCCGATGGAGAAACGAGGCTTTGCGTGTGGTGGGGAAAAGTGTGGGTACGTGAACATTTTACAAGATTTTTGGCCAGTGTCGAAGAGATGGTCGAATAGCCTTCTTGATGGTGGTCCTGATGTACTGTAACCCCCAATTAATTGACCCCTAATTTTTTTAATCTTTATATATTCATTTCTGTTTTAAACAAACCTGAAATCGTTGTAATATTAAGGTTAAATAATTTAAAATATTCATTAGAAATCGGGGTTACAAGACATCTGGACCATTCTGTATATTTCGACCTCCTTAGAGCTCGTTCTAGGGGAGGCCCTTCCGCCAGCACTTGCATGGGCATGGAAATGCAGGAGCTGCGCCTTTGCCTTCATCTGTTCCCATATTCGGCACAGAGCACCTGGGCACGGCGCTCTGCACGTGAGCACTCCCCACGGTGTCTCGTGGCCCAGGAGCTGTGATTCCAATCCAGGTGAACATGTCGTGAACAGAACCACAGCCTCGCGAGGAGCTCTCGTTGATCTCGGGTCGGCCACCAATTCCTGTGCAGCATATAACAAAAACATGCACACACGCCTACTGCTTAAATATGCGGTTTAAAAAACAATGGGTTGTCGAAATGGTTCCAGAATGAGTTGTGCGGTGTCATCTTCCAGGGCACATTTGCTGGCCATCACGGTCGTCGGCTCAGCGCGCGCCCTTCACTGCGGGCAATCTTCTTCAACCCCTGCTCCTCGCGAGCTCCTGGGAGGCGGCCTGGGCTGTGCGGCCCCCGTGTGGCCCCCGTGTGGCCCCCGTGTGGCCCCCGGGCTTGAGAGATGCCGCGTAGCTTAGTCCGCCAGTGAGCGATCTCCCGCCGTGGCTCGTGTTGACTTCGTATGATTTTGTTCTTGTTGTTGTTGCTTTGCCGAGCGAGATATCGCCCACGATGGCACGCGCGCGTTGCCAGCTGTAGCCAACAACGCCAAGTCGCCACGACATCAAAAATCATCCAGAAACTCAAGTCGGTCACCACAGGAGGCACGAAATAAGTTAACAAATTGAGAATATGTTCACTTCGGGAGAACCTCACTTGGAATTTCGCGTCAGTTCAGTTTGTGTCACTGCTGTGCACGAGCGGCTTGACCGACGGATCGAAGGCGCCTTCCTGCCGTGGGAATGGGGAATTGCCGTCGATGACGACGACGACGATGATGATGAGACATCGTGGCGACACAGCAGACTCCCGCACTGCCCCCCCCCGCCCCAACGTGAGGATGGGGCGTGGGGTCATCGTCAGCGCTGACCCCAGTGACCCCGGCTCGGGTCACGACCCCAGTCGGCAGCAGCTTCGTGAACCAACCCGGCTGCTAAATGAAAACATCTCCTCCGGCGCGCGGGCACGATTTTGTTTCTACTATTATAAATAAATTTTGATTTAAAGCTTTCGTGACTGCAGGGATTCATCTTCTTTGTTCTTTCGGTAAAGTCACGTAGAAGGGAAATAATAAAATAATAAAAATAAAACATAATAAAATAATTCTCACGACGTTTCGGCCACAACGCAAGCAGCCGTCCTCAGGTGAAGAACATGTCTG
>JAAXLI020003507.1:0-10699 GCA_014621495.2 Entosphenus tridentatus | reverse complement strand
ATATATCTGGATGGCTTCATGAACAAATCTCTGATAATAGCCGGTGGGTTTTCAGAGTACCTCCGTCTTGGAAAAGTCAATTTAGTGTGAGCCATTGCGTTAAAACAATGATCAGCAACGGCAGAGGTATTGGTCCTACCGTATTTCAGATCTGCCTTGTGTTCGTGAACGCGGTCCGAGACATGTCGCTTAGTTTCCCCAATGTAACTGCTGCCGCAGCCACAACTCAGTTTGTAGACAACCGGGTATTGCATATCAGGAATCACATCCTTTACAGATGGGATCAAATCAGGGATTTTGTGCACTGAGTTGAAACAAACCTGGATCTGGTGTTTGTTTAAGATTTTGGAAATCTTTTTGGTAACCCCTGCTATGTAAGGTAAAGTGATGGTATTGGTTGGATCTTCAGATGGTTGTCTCTCCATGGCTGGAGAGACAGCTCTGCGGATTGTACGGTCAGAATATCCGTTCATCCTGAGGGCTTGGTGTACGTGTTCCAGCTCACTGGTTAGGTGATGCTGTTCAGAAATGCAACGGGCCCTATGGTGTAGTGTTTTGATGAGGAAATTCTTCTGGGCTGGATGGTGGTGGGAGTCGGGCTTTAGATAGGCATCCGTATGGGTGGATTTCCTGTAGACAGAGTGTCCCAACGAGCCATCAGGTCTCTCCTCGATCAAAACATCCAGGAATGGTAGCTTGCCATCCTTTTACCAAAGTTGGTATATCTGGATTCAGTCCCTGTTGGACCAAGTCTTCAATAATTACAATGGTATCAGGTCCAGGTACCTTGGTGAACAGGGAGACTACATCGAAACTGACAAGTAAATCATCTGGAGACAGTGAGATGTCCTTGATTAAAGAAACCAAGTGAGCTGAATGAAGTACAGCTGAGGTGGTCTTGCCCGTGAAAGGAAGCAGGGTGTCAGACAGAAATCTGGCCATTTTGTGCTGCTGCGGGGTCCACTTTCTGGCCCGCCTCCTTCCCCACCCCCCTCCCCTTCTCTCTCCCCATCTGCAGCCGATCTCTCCAGTGCTGCCGCGGTGGTCCACTTTACTCCAGTGACCCGGGTTACTGCTGTGGGGTCAAAATAACCAAAGAGTATGTATTCCTGCAGTCACGAAAGCTTCAAATCAAGATTCGACGTTAACATGTCATTGTGGTTGAGCTACTGTTGCTGAACGCAGTGGTGGTGATCGTTGTAGTATTGGTGGTGGTTGTGGTTGTGTGCTGAGGAGATGGAGTCTGTGTCAATGGCCCACGATCACAAATCGCTCTTTAACTCCATCAAAAAAGTAACCTGCAGCACCATACCTATTACCATCATTAGTGAAAAGAACGGTGATCCAATCTTTGACCCCCAGGAACAGGTTTGCAGATTTGCTGAGCATTCTGTGAGGTCCTGGAGGAGGGGAAATCTCTCAACCTGGAAAACAACGTGGGACAAAGTGGGGATGACCCTGCTGAGGCTGCGGTGCCTCAAGTATTCGAAGAAGAAGTCACCCCCTGTGAATGGCTGGCTGAGGTGCAATTTGTTGTAGAAGTACTGAAGGCGATCCGTAGTCTGAGACCAGGAAAGGCTCTGGGCAGAAATTATCTCCCAAGCAATATGCTGAGGGAGGGTGGCGCTTGTGCACAGACTAACCCTACATGACATCATAACAACAGTCTGGGCTACTGGATGAGTTCCGCAGGATTGGAAGGATGCCCTTGTGGTCCCCCTCTTTAAGAAGGGGGACCGCACAGACTGTAACAACTACAGGGGCATCTAACTCCTCAGTGTGCCAGGAAAGGTCCTGGCAAGGATTATTCAACATCGCCTTGCTAGGCACACTGAGGAGAGGCTTGCGGAGACCCAATGCGGTTTCAGGAAAGGGTGGTCCTGCACAGATGCCATTTTTTCTGTCCGTTTGCTAGAGCATAGGTGTAGGGAATTCCAAGAAGACCTACATCTCTGCTTTTTTGACCTGGTCAAAACTACGTGGCCGGGAGTCGGAGCCATTCCCTGTACACCTTGGGGTGCGACAGGGATGTCCTATGGATCCCACCTTATTTAACATCTATTTCAACCACGTAGTTTGTGAACCTTTCAATAGCTGTACCGGATGAATTTCCTTCTGGTACAGATACAATGGGATGCTGATCGATGCCCGGGTATGGTCAAGGGATGATTCCCAATTGCTCAACCATGTTATGTATGCCGATGATCTGGTAATTGCAGCTCAATCAGAGGAGGAGTTGGAGGCATTGCTCCTCAACCCTGGAACTTGCCACTAAGAGGTGGGGCCTTACCATCAGCCCCAACAAAACTAAGCACCTGCCTGGGTATTTTGTACCATCGGACACTCCACCCCACTACTCCCAATTACCTGGGCAATGTGCTCATTCTCTACGCTTGCGAAACGTGGACCCCCCTATTGGAACATCTTCGCCAGTTAGAAACATTTAGGCTGGCCTGCCTACGATCCATCCTGGGTTTGACCAGGCTGGATTGTGTGAGGAGCTCACAAATCCTTGAAAGATCTGGACTAAGTCCCATCGGTGAGCTTCTCCGGTAGGCAAAGCTGCGTTAGCTGGGTCATGTAGCCTGCATGCCCAGCCACCGCATGCATAATCAGCTTTTGTTCAGCTGGATAGAGGGGGCTAAAAGGGCATGGCACGGGCTAGAGAAGAGATGGAGGGATGTGGTACAGGGAGATGTGGAGCTGAGTGGACTTGTCGATGACTGGTACTAGTGGTGTCAAGATCGGCCTCTGTGGAGGAGGCTCGTGAAGGACGCTACTGGGCAGTTGGAGGCAATCGCCCTCCAACGACAATGGAGGGCAGAGGAGCGAAGCTCACAACTATGAGCGGAGCACTGGGTGGCTCAAGCACAGCAAGTTGTCACAGTAGGGGACACAGGTGGTGTATCGGCCAGTCATCTCAGTCAGTCGCCCCGTGGCACCTGCTGGGTCTGCATCGTGACCTCCTGCCAGCGGGCGTTCGACACTTCACATTTCTTCAACGTGCACATAGCCTGGCACAAGCTCCGTGGTGACGTCACCGCCACTTATTGGCGAAAGACGGTTGTTGTTGTTGGGGGGTTGGTGGAGGGGGAGTGGGTGGGGGTGAGGTGTGGGGGGGTGGGGGTTGGGGGGGGGTGGGGGGTGAGGGGTGGGATGCAAAATCTGAAGATCTACCAAGCACTTATCTTCCATTATACAGGTTTTTGTTTGGTGTAGATCACGTGAATATAAACGCTGTGTCGTTAAACCCGCCACCACCCAACACAGCCAATTTAGTGACAGGGTTTGTCACAAAAACAAAACGTGGCCAATTCGTTACTGATGTAGTGACATAGAATGGGTCACTAGGGCGTGTAGCGCTGGTTACTGGTAGAGAGATGGATCTGTGGGTATAGTAGCCTGGTCTACCAGCAGGGCAGGTGAGATGTGCCACTAGTGCGTGTAGCTCCAGTTGCTGGCAGAGAGGGGGGATCTGAGGGCATAGCAGCCGGTCTGCCAGCAGGGCACATGATAGGCCGGGGAAGGGATGTAGAGCAAAGGTGATGGAGGGGACATGTGAGGCGAAGCCTGGAACCTTCTGGTAAGTTCCAGAAGGGGGTGTGGCCGAGGGCAGAGCCAGGCCCCACTAGGGGAATAAAAGGGAGGCCCTGACTCTGGGTCGGGGCAGTCGTTTGGAATGGAACCAGTTGTGTTATGCAAGTCTTCGTCCTCGTCTTCACCTCCTAGGCGGTGTGGGTCAGGCAGTGTGCCGGCTGTCCTGACCCAAGTGCAGTTATCCCTCGTAGTGTGAAAGCTAGCATAAACGTGTGTGCATCCTACTTTTCGTGTCTCCGAAGTGACTCCCTACACTAGTACAGCACTATTGTCGTGTGGAGTGTCGTGTATAGTATCGTGTAAAGTGTGGTATACTAGTACAGGACCACACCGGTTTTGTGTTGGAGAGCAAAATCCACAACATTTACAATATTGATTACAGTGATGTTTCACCGGCGATTACAACAACCGGACAGCCAGAGTTGTGGACAAATCCTCCTGTTGTTGTCCCTTAATAGATGGGGGAAAGATGTGATGACATCACTCGCGAGCCCTTCTTGAGCGAAGTGGGGGGTGGGGGAATTAATGAATGCATATAAATGACAATAGGTTATCCATTACCGGTTGGGTTATTCGTATGGTAATCAACGTACATTATGCATGCACATTGTTCCTGTACCTTCTGTCGTTTGCGTGCAATACAATAGCAAGACATGTTATTGTCTATGTACAGGTAAGTGATCCGCCATGATCTGGTCTAACACTGTTTGAGACTTGGCTCTAAAGAAAGCTGTCTCTGGTGTGGACAAATCAGTTTTACAAAGATAATGCATCATATAATACGAGAGCATGATTTGTTGTGCATGTTCACCACAAGTACCGCGTGTTGTTAATGCAGACATGACTCCTTGCAAAAGTTACATTTTTGGTGTTTTAACATCTTAACACGACTGTTTTATTGCCAGAGAGGGAAAACCCTATTCTTATATTTTGATACAGGCAAGGGAGGTCCCATGATGTAGCTGCTCACCCGAGCTCTCAATTTCCTGATAGTGGAATTGTCTTTGTGCTGTTCGCCTTTTGGCGTCCTCTGGTTTAACACTGTTTGAGACTAGGCTCTAAAGAAAGCTGTCTCTGGTGTGGACCAATCAGTTTAAGAAAGACAATGCATCATATACTACCACAGCGTGTTTTTGGTTTGCATGTGCACCACAAGTACTGTGTGTGGTTAATGCAGACATGATTCCTTACATAATGTTGTTAGGTGTTTTAACATCTCAACACCTGTTTTATTTCCAGAAAGGGTCAAACTTATTCTTATATTATGATACTGGCAAAAAGGTCCCATGTTATAACCAGGGTGTTTGGAATTTGAAAGGATGGAACAAGTGGTATTACTGTGTTCGATTTAACAAATAGATGTATTACGGAATTATTAAATAAACTGAAATTGAATCAAACTTATAACAAAATCAACTCATTTATTTTTATATTAAATAACATTTGAGTATGTGGAGCATTTTTGGATGTGTTTTTTGTGATATTTTGTTCATGTGAGTTTGATTGATTGTGCTTGTGCACTGCTGCCACCATACCACTTGCGGGAGCAGAATCACTAAATTATTTGCCTCAGACGTGTGTGGCAGTTAAATTCCTTTTCTTCACATGGTGATTGTGCTAAGTAATGTCAAGCCAGGGGGATTGTGCCTTGTTTTTCCTCACAAGAACAAACTTTCCCACAATGCAATGTGTCAGTAACATCTTATAATTTGCCTTTTAATTAGAATTTGTTTATTTAGTAGAAATACTTTGTGATTGTTGAAGGGGTTGTCTGGTACTCAATGGCTATGTTTGGTTTATTATTCATGTCCATTTAAAAACTGGTAATCAGAATTTTTTTTATAATTTAGTTAAGATCGGGTCCCATGTTGTTAAGGACAGTCTTCATTAATATCCAATAACGCTCTCCTGTCTGTTTATGTGCTATAAAGAAGGGCCAAAGCCCAGAATGTCGCCAATGATAACTATGTTTAGGCAGTGTTATTTGGGTGTTGGTAATTTTGTCTGTGGACTACTGCCAGCGCAGCATTGCCAAACAATGTGTTAATTTGTTAAACAGAGCAGATGATTTAAGGGACAATGACAGATTAACCAAATAACGGTAATGGAATGGCAAACAAAAAAAAATAACTTTTGATGGAGATAATGTGTGAAACAGTCCATGTGCATGAACTAGATTATTCTGCCAGTACGGAAGTTTGAAATATTCTTACAACCTCCTAATTAACCTCCTAATTGTCTACTGTTTCATCATAATTTCGAATTCAAGAGTTGCAATTGTATTATGGTATTCATTGTCTTGTACAGTAACATTGATCTTACAAGTTTCTCAATAAAGTTATACAAAATCCAGTTATGAAAAAACAATTCGCAGAAATAATAAATTAAAGCTTCACTATGTAACCATTGCAGCAAAATTATTTCTTACCTTCTCATAAAAAATATGTTTTATTTCAGTGAATAACCATTTTTATGTGTTGATATCCCTACACTTAGTGACGTGTAACTTCTCATCAACAGAATCATATTTGCCAAAATAATGGCCAGCAATCCTGGAAATCATATGAAGACTGGAGATGAGGGTATACAAGTTCCATTCGTTGACAGTTATGGAAAGCTCATCCCTGAGTGGAAACGGCAGCTAATAATGAAGAAGAGAAGAGCGTGTCTTGAAGATGGACGAATGCAACATATGGTACATTTAGTTAACATCCAAATACATTTTTTATTTAAAGCTTTCGTGACTGCAGGGATTCATATTCTTGGTTCTTTCGGTAAAGTTACGTAGAAGGGAAATAATAAAATAATACAAATATAAAACAATACAAATTCTCACGACGTTTCGACTGCAACACAAGCAATCATCATCAGGTGTGAAATCCACAGCAATACATTTTGAAAAAAGTGTCGGTTTTTCCTAACGTCAGCACCACAGACAGCGATTTGGCAGTTGGCCAGATGGACGATTCCATCTATGTTAGGAAAAGAGGGGGGGGGTGCAGAAAATGGAATGCGGTCTGAAAGTCACCGTAAGCGTGAACACAATCAATTAAGACCCGAAATGGTTTATCAAATCCTTCCAGTGATTGCTAACCGAGTAGATGGATTCAGGTTTTTGAGATATCAAATATTGAATTTTCAATAAAAACAGCTAATTTATGCTCATATACGAATAGCTAAACAGACATCCATACAAGAATAAGATAAGATACAATATACAATAATAATGAAACAAACATTTAATGAGCCGTAGCACAAAGTTGTGAGAGTGACTGCATATCAATGTGAGTTATTGCATATTACCATGTAAGAATTGAATTGTGAAGATAAGAAAAATATGTACAAAATGGTCATTCACAATAGTGATGTTACATCTGCATAAACGACCTCTTCTTTGACGATCTCCGATGTACAGCTTGTGGAATGTATCTCATCAAGGACCAGCAGTAATCTGCCATCATGTTTGAGTCCCATCGGCCTTGGTAACGTTCTTCCATAACTTTAATGTCTTGATGAAAGCGTTCACCTTGCTCTTCGCTCACGTGACCCATGTTCTCTGGAAACTGGGCCAAGTGACTATGTAAGTAGTGAACCTTGATGCTCATTCTACATCCAAGTGCTTGGAAACTCAAGAGCAGCTCCTCCACAATCTCTCAATAGTTGTCCACTTTCCTGTTCCCAAGGAAATTCTGCACCACATCAAAGAATGCATTCCAAGCTCTAGCCTCTGCCGCAGTCATTGTTGTAACAAAGTGTGGATCCCTGATGATTGTTCTTATTTGAGGGCCATCAAATATTCCTGCCTTTTTCTTCTCGGCACTGAGACTTAAAAAGGTTGAACATATATAGCTGAAGCAGTCTCCAGTGTGATCAAGAGCTTTGACGAATTGCTTCATCAACCAAAGTTTTATGTGCAGTGGGGGAAAAACAATTGTATTCCTATCAACCAGAGGCTCATTCTTGATGTTCTTGTCACCAGGCGTCAAACTGATTCTTGGTGGCCAGTTCTTTTGAACCCAGTGTTCTAATGTAGCCCTACTGTCCCAGTAGCACAGGAAACAAGGGTATTTGGTGTGACCTCCTTGCTGACCCAGCAGAAAATTAACCATTTTCAAATCAACACAAATTAGCCATCCATGAACATGGTATTCCAATCTATCCAGAACAATCTTGATGTTGGCATTCTCTTCATTCAATTTTAGTGTCCTATTGGGATTGAATCATATATATTTCTTTTGTGAAGTAACACACATTTCAAACTCCTTTTACTACTGTCAATAAAAAGTCTCCATTCACTTGAATCATAAGCGGGCAGTCCCATATTGAGAAGAAGCCCTTCAACATCATTACAATAAACAAGTTGACCATCTGAATGGAAGTACTTTCGCAGTGCTGCTTCTCTGTTACGATAAAAGGAGACACTAGTGCCAGGTCTGAGTAGTCCTTTCTCTTGCAGCCTGGAAGCCAACAATTCAGCAGACTGCTTTGGCAAATACAAATCTCTTACAAGATCATTCAATTCAGGCTGACTAAACAGAGAAATTTTATCACAATCTGCATCAGATGACGTATATTCGATGTGAGCATCATCATCATCATCATCTGTAGAAGCAGGTAAACTGAGGGATTCAAATCAATCTCTGGTAGCTCAGTAAATACAGGCACAGGTATTTCCTCACAGTGCTCAACTGGTCGTCTGGCAGATGGGATATCTGGGTATTGTAAGTGTTGTTTGTTTTTCTTATTGAAACCTTTTACATTGACAAGGCAGAAGTATCAGTTATCCAAATGGTTTGTAGGTTCTCCCCAAACCATTGACACACCAAACTTCAGCTTAGCATTCTTTCCTTTAGACCATGATCACAAAGTTTCAAGACAGGTTTTACACATATTAAATAAATGTGGATATCTACATAAAATGATATTATAAACACACTCCCCTAAATATACAGCACCATATTTTAACACTAAAGCAGTCACTGACTCACAACAACTTGCAATCATAAGTGACAGAGTTAATTTCGGGTAAAATCAATGAAAATGAGGTATGCCAATAGCATGAAAATGAGATGTGATAGAGCAAATCTGAGATCAGATTTGGAATCAGCACCATGAAATTAGTCTAAAACAGCTGCAAAAGTCCAGGCCAGAAAAAATATAATTGTTGACCAGTGTTATACATTGAATCTTAAATTTGGAAAATTTCAAACCTATAATTTAATCATCATGCATAAAAAGTTATTTAAGCACAATTATGCATCTCTAATATAAACTTTACATATTATAAAAAATAAGAGTGAAATAGCAGGCAGTGAACTGTGAAGAAAAAGTTAAACGAATGATCAATTGCCTCTATACAAAAAGTTGTGGGACAAGATGGCAGAATTGCATGAGCAACGAGGTCAGACAGACTGAATTGAAGCTGGAGATTTTCTTTGCATTGCAGTGTCCTGAGAACATTAGACATTGTCTCCAATTTACGAGTGTAATCTGATCAATCACCTGTGCATGCCACCTGCAAATACTCAAAGCCCTGCCTGACCTGGAACCACTATAAGTCTCTGACTGCAGGTGTAGCACAATATTGCATCAAATGTTGATCTGTGTTAGCTCAGTCAAAGTTGCTGCAATATTATATGTTCTGAATTCATGCTGCTTTCAAGCTTGATCTTACAATTTTGCCTTATGGTAGGCACTTTTCACTTTCACTTCACTAGTTCTACCTGCTTTATCAAATATTTTGGGGCAAGAGTTTGGCAAATAAAACTATCATGAAGATTCGGCTTTGGTGACTTCAATTGCTATGTACTTTTCTACCTAAAAGGCCGTATCCTGGCACTGTAAATATGTTTTTGACTATACTTTTAGGATTTTTCGGTAAAGTCACATAGGTAAAAAAATGCAAATAAAATCAATAAAAGTAAAATAAAAAATCACGACGTTTCGGAGGCAACACAAGCTTCCGTCTTCAGGTGGAACCGTTACAACACGATTGCTGTATCAAGTAAAGAAAAATTCCAAGAGACCCGACCTTGTATATATACTGGTTGAGGGGGGAGGAGCCAGGGTAGGCCCCTGGATCGGAGTTTTTTTTTATCCTTTATATTAAGTTCACTTGCTTGCTTGCTTGCGCGCTTACGACCGTGAAAATCTTTCGGTCGTTTTATAACCCACTTCCCGTGATCCAATCGAGCTGACATTTTGCACACAGACTCGTTGTGCGTGACAATTTATTTTCGTGAAAAATTTTTTCAAAAGTTTTACACTTTTTTGGCAAAAAAATATTATATTTAATTACCAATTGCTTAATGGTGGCAGGCAATCATCTGACCCATAGGTGGCAGCCATCTCAAGCCAGAGGACGAGAGGACTCTAGCCGCCACGCATATAAAGGATTTATAGTGAAAAACATTTTTTACGGGTTAAGTTTTTTATTATGGTAAGGTTGGTGCGGCTGAGGCTGCTGCTAGGAATGAGCCTTTGTTATGTAGACTGGTTGAGCTGGGAGGTGCCAGAGTTGTTAAGGTGCGGCTGCTGCTAATGGGACTGAGCCTTTGTTATGTAGATGGTAGAAGCAGAAAAGCAGGTCAGGAAGAAACAGCCCCTTGTTATGTTGCTGGGTGGGTAAAACTTAAAGCAGGAAACCAGTGTGTGAAAAAATAAGCTAAACATGATAAAACAAAACTGACTATCTATCAGTAAACTGTACGGTAACTAAAGAATAGTACCTGTCAAATAAGATGGTCCAAATATGTGTAGTTTTTTGCATGGTTAATAACATCTTTCCAATGATTACTCAGTTTGTACTCATCATCACGGTTGAAATTATGTCTGTGTTTGTATATTTGGATGGCTTCGTGTACAAACCTTTGATGGTAGCCAGGAGGTTTGCAGAGTACCTTGGTCTCGGAAAAGACAATCTTATGAGAGCCCACAGCATTGTAGCAATGATCGGCAACGGTGGAAGACTACATTTTTCCGTGTTTCAGATCTGACTTGTGCTGACGGACACGATCAGATATGAAATAAAGGACTCTCTCTCAGTGTCAATCTCCGTTGTCCTTTATTGGGTTCGAGGATCTCCCTCATACGGCGTCCGCGC
>JAAXLI020003506.1:0-10700 GCA_014621495.2 Entosphenus tridentatus | reverse complement strand
CCTCAGGTGAAGAACAGGTCTGTCTTCTCGACAGACCTGTTCTTCACCTGAGGACGGCTGCTTGCGTTGTGGCCGAAAACGTCGTGAGAATTATTTTATTATGTTTTATTTTCATTATTTTATTATTTCCATTCTATGTGACTTTACCGAAAGAACCAAGAAGCAGCGCCATGTTTGTTTGAGTGTTCACCACAAGTAGTGTGCGTGCTCAATGCGACACTTCACTTCCTGAAGAGAAGAGCCCACGGGCAGAGTCGTACCCCTGGCAAGGGTTGGCTCCAGCTTAAATACCAGTGAAGACAAAGCTTCACTCAAGAAGGGCACTTGCTTCGTGTATTTTATTTAACAAGATGGAAGGCAAGAATCTAAGCGAGGCATGTGCAATATGCATGACTGCCAACCAAACAATACATTGAACGACCCAAATGTCATAATCTACATGATACGTATCGCAACACAGACGACGATATTGAGTTAATGCACCGTATTGTTAAACGAAATAATTTCTCAAAAAACTTTGACCAACCCCATTTCAGGCACAATGTAGATTGTACTAAATGCACATCTTCACGCGATTAAATGACATGTCATCTGTGTTGAACTGTGTAGGATCATTGAATAAATGGCTGCCTCGAAATGCAAAAAAAACGAAGGGTTAGAATAGCCAGTGGGAGGCGTATCGGGTGTAAGGGGCCATTACCCCTTTATGTTAGGGATTATTAACATCATGCTAATCTCTCACATGAACATAGCCACTTCTGTGCCCTGTTCGAGGAGGCCGCTTTCCTATCTTACAGTTACATGCTAATTTCTCACATTAACATCACTAGCCTCGGCCACTTCTTTATGGTCCTTGGGCTACACCCATTTCAAACCTTTTACAACAGTCTGCATCAGCAGCAGGCCACGCTTTCCCACCTCATGACGGACGCTTGTGTTGAACCCAAAACGTCGTGATTTATTATATTTTTCTTCTTCTTGGTTCTTTCGGTAAAGTCACGTAGAATGGAAATAATAAAATAATTTAAAAATGTCGAGAAGACAGTCTGAACGACAGACCTGCTCTCCACCTGAGGACGGCTGCTTGCGTTGTGGCCGAAACGTCGTGAGAATTATTTTATTATGTTTAATTTTTATTATTTTATTATTTCCATTCTACGTGACTTTACCGAACCAAGAAGATGAATCCCTGCAGTCACGAAAGCTTTAAATCGAAATTATTTTATTTTATACCTACGTGACTTTACCGAAATATCCAAAGAGTATGGATTCCTGCAGTCACAAAAGCTTCAAATCAAGATTACGGATTATTTGTTTAAAAAAATGTGTGTTGCCTCAGAGCGACTCTCTTCTAGTTATTGACCCACTACAGTGGCTCAGCACTCTGACCTCTGAGTCACCTCATATCCGACGTTGTTTTAAGACTGCGTAGATGTCGTTGAGAAGCAGTCAATGATTCTGATGTACATTGGTGGTGATGAGATCGTAGCCAGGGGTTGAACCCAGTTCACCATGGCACGGGGCCCATGGCTCTAAAGTTTAGATGTTGAGTGCTACATCAGGTCTATAGGATAGAGGACAGAGTTGTGGGTGGCAATTTAGACGTTTGAAGGAAATAACACAAACCTGATGGACTGTTGACATTCAACTGTAGAAACCCAATGTCTTCCATGTTTTGTGGATACACCGTGACCTCACAGCGATATTGCCCAGAGTTTTGAGTCTTGATGTTGCTGACGGTGATGGAGGCGTCACACTTGGACACATCACCCATCCAGGACGTCTGTAAAGGCCAGGAGCTGATATCTCCATTGGGGAATTTATAAATCTGTGGTCAACAAAGGCAAAAGCAACAAAGATATATGAATGGTGTATGTAAGTTGTATGTGTGTTGTATGTATGTTGAACTTCTTTGACACAGTACATAGCGAACCATACTAATCGGAGGTGCGGGGGAAGGACAACAAACTAAACACAAACATCAGTTTTAAAGACACGAGTTTTTCAATCTAGATGATGATTTAAAAGTGCCTCTCCAAGTCGAAAACAAACACAATGAGAGTGGCGCTGTGGTACGCAAAACAAACAGTGGAGAAGCAGCGGCTGTCCCAACAGGAGCTGAGAAAAGTGCGGGGCAGCGTGCATCAACACCAGCCAGACACTGCACAGTTACTGCTGCTGCACAGGCTGAGGAAAATCCTGAGCAGCGTGATGTCCTTTTATCCCCCACCCACCCGAATGTGTGCAGTTACTTCAATAGTCAGTAGAGACTACTGTAGAGTCAGTCAGTAGAGTCACTAGATACTACTGATGCTATTGTATGTAGGGTGTGTAAAGATATATGCCTACAAAATAAATTAATACAAATTGGGTGGGGGGGGGGTAAAACAAAATTGGGAGAGGGGGGGTCGACAATTTTTCGAAACCATTTCGATCAACTTTTTACTTCCACTTTCTATAACTTTTTTTATTCAGGACTTCTGAAAGGTTCTTATAGTTTTGTTGATGGACAAATGGACAGACACACATAACTCTGGGCTTTAATGATAGCTTACTCTTTGTGCATATTTATGTTATGTCTTTAAAGAGAAGACAAGTTTCGAAATATATATTTTTTTCCCCGGGCAAAGCCGTGTACATCCTGCTAGTGCTCTGATAAAATACTTGCATTCTTTGAAACTGATTGGCCTACACCAGAGACAGCAGCCGTCTTCATGGCCTTGTCTCACCACCGGTTTTAGACCAGAGAACAACGCCAAAAGGTGAACAGTACAAAGACAAAGGAAGTATCAGAGTATTTATAGCTCGGGTTTGAGCAGTTTTATCTACGGGAACTTTTTGCTATTATCAAAGTGTAAAGAAGCTCCGACGAGACGCTCTTGAAGATGAAGGTACGATCTTTATTTTCTGATGTGCGGGAGGTTCACATCTCTCCTACATGTGGAACCACCAACTCGACTTCGTCCCAGGCAAGCGCCCCGACTGTTCGCGATGCTCCCCTTTCATATCTCCTCTCTCCATGCCCTTAATAAGACAGTGCTTTATTCTCCGCATGTTTATTAATCCGGCCACCTGCTCTTAATTATCACAACCCGTTCTGCTTCTTGGATCCTTAACATTTCTCTAAATTAGTCCCCTACAAAAGTATGCAAAATAAGAATAGGTTTCACCCTTTCTGGCAATAAAATAGGTGTTCACTAATATTACACTGGGGCACGGCACCCCTTATCTCAGTGCACTCAGACCTCGCCAAACATTCCTGGGAAATGCCGAGTTGGGCAAAACCGCGTTCGAAAAAGTAACAGAACTCATGGGAAAACTCTGGTTTCCTTCCTGTATCCTGTATGATAACCCTCCTCCCTTTTTGCCATGAATAGATCTGGACGATTTCTGCCATTGTTATGCTGAGTCGCTCTCCACATCTTGTGTGCCATCATCATCATCGTCATCATTGCGATCTACGGGCAGATGGCCCATAAGGTGTCGACTGCACATTTCGTCATTCATTTCCACTTCCCTCTGTCTTGTCGTGCCAATCTGCTCAAGTAGTGGCCACGTCTCTCTGGCACCAAACTCTTCTTATGTCGTCGTCAAGCCATTCTCCGTTAAGTCTTCCTCTCTTTCCGGTTCCTTCCATTTTTCTGAGCGACATCACTTTGAATTTTCATGTTGTTGTCTATCCTACAGATGTGTCCAAATAGTGCAGGTTTCCTTCTCATCAATGCCTGCATCATCAGCTTGTCTTCTTCTTGTGTGTGTACACTATTTGGTTTTCAATATCGTCTCAACACAAAACCCCGGTGTGCATTACTCTTCCCATAACCACGGCACTCACGATGATATTGGTCGCTAAAGCCTGCGTGTTAAACTGGCTAACCTCTATGGGGAGGATACTTTTCTTCAAACCAAAAAATTGGAGAAGCTGTTGTCTTCACTGGCATTCCTCAAAAGATGCAGAGATTAGTTCATTGCCATATAAATAACCCAACCAGCAGTGGATACCCATTCTCATTTATATGCATGCATTAATACCCCCCCCCCCGCACATCGCTCACAAGTGATGCCATCGCATCTACCCCTCTATTTAAGGAACGAAACAGGAGGAATTTTCCACAAATCTGGCGGTTGCCTGATGAAGCTAGTTGTAATTACTGGCGAAACGTCGTACTCAGATTGTAAATGTTGTGGCTTTGCTCTCCAACACACCGGTGTGCTGTACTCATGTAGCGTCGGAAATGCACATCTCATACCGCCGGTATATATACTTACTTGCAGTTGCGGGCACAGGCCCATAGGGGGTGCCACCCCGAGCTGAGGAAAGACAGAGGGAGCCGGACCGTTGAGGGGCCGGGTTCTCCCCCCCCCCAGACCCCCGGTGAGGGTTTGGGGGGTTCTTTCAGAGCCCCCTGAAAGGTTCCAGAAAGGGGGCGGTACCGGGGACGGAGAGTCCCCGAGAGGTGTGTATATAAGGGGCACCTCAGGGACAGCTCGGGGCAGTGCTCTGAAGACGAAGAACCGAAGACCAGCTAGGCTAGGACCCTGGGTCCCCGGGATCCCGACGTCCTTGTCAGGGCCGGGGACGAGCTCGGACCAGTGGTCGGGACCCGCACCTTGGCTGGGTCGGGTCAGTTGAGCCTCCCCTAGGGCACTGATAGCCGGAGCGCTGAGAGCCAGATTACTAAGTGTGAGGACACGCTAGCCCAGAGGCTGTACCTGCCTAGATAGTGGGAGTTAAGGGGAGTTCTGTTTGCAGTTTATAATAAACCGTGTTGCCTCTAAAGACAACGTCTCCAGTCTCCGTGGAACCCACTACACTAGCAACGAATTGGCATGTTCTGTTAATGTGACAAACCTTACTAATTGTCTGTGTCGGGTGGTGGTGGGATTAACGATACAACATTTATATATTTACGCGATCTAACCAAAAACAACCTCTATTATGGATCACCCCGACAAACCGCGTAGAGCCGAAAGACGCATTCGAAAAAGCCGCGTTGGGAAAGGTTTTCCCTCATTTAGATGTCTTACTATGATAGAGAGATCTTAACTCACCCTCTCTTCTTCACGTGCATCTGTAATCCTGAACCACTCCGCCAGCGTGTGGGTAACGCCGCTGATTGTACAGGTGTAGGAGCAGGGCAGGAAAATCGTTCTGTTTGCTACAGCGTTCATTTTCTCTGGGGTGACAACGATCAGCTCTAGGGAAACCACACACAGCGCCCACATTAGTACATCTCGTATGAAAAATGAGAATAGGTTTTACCCTTTCTGGAAATAAAACAGGTGTGTTGAGATATTCCAACACCGAATAAAAACCTTTTGTCAAGAAATTAAGTACTGCAGTAACCATGCACAGTACTTGTGGTGAACATGCAAACAAACATGGCGCTGATAATATAAATTCATCTTCTTGGTTCTTTCGGTAAAGTCACGTAGAAGGGAAATAATAAAATAAAATAAATTAACCATAATAAAAGAATATTTTATTATTATGTTTGAATTTTTATTATTTTATTATTTCCCTTCTAAGTGACGACTTTACCGAAAGAACCAAGAAGATGAATCCCTGCAGTCACGAAAGCTTTAAATCGAAATATATAAATTGTCTTTAATAATAATGTCACTATCATGTTACATGTCGTTGTCTTTGAAACTGATTGGCCTACACCAGAGACAGCGGCCTTCTTTGTGGCCTCGTCTCATGAGCAGCGTCAGACCAGAGAACACCAAAAGGCGAACAGCACAAAGACAATGCACATGTCAGAGCATTTATAGCTTGGGGTGAGCAGCTTTATCACGTTCTGATGGCAATTGGTCATCGGTGTTGATGAGATTCATAGCCAGGAGTTGAAGTCATATATTTGTAATCCTTATAGTGACAACATGTCATGAGATGCAGATTCCATTGGATCCCTCAAAGTGCAGTTGTAACCTTTCGTGTTAGGAGGATGTCCCACGGAAGTAGATATCACACAACTACCTCTGACATCCCAGAAAGTGACCTCTGGCCCTTATGTATGTGTAATGAGAGCCTTGTGGGGCTCACGTGGTGATTGGCTGCCGGTCTCGCTGTGTAGCCAATGAGGGGAGAGTCTGGGCGCATGGCCTCGGCGTGATCAAGGCATGTTAGCTGGGGTGGTTGGCTTCGCCGATCTTGGCCTCGGCTAATGGGAAGCCGGATCAGAGGCGTGGTCCCGGGAGTGACAGGGGAACGATCTGGAATATTCGACGCCGACCACTGAGGATTGGCTTAGGGGTACCACGTGACCCAGGGGTTAAAAGGGGGAGAAGCGGGGGAGTCGGGAGCAGACCTGGGAACGAAGAGAGCGGAAGCCACGCACGCACGGGGCTCTGGATGCCACGTGGCGTGCGACTTAAACGGTCTGCCCGCTTCCCGTTGTGTGTCAGCAACGGGGAGTGTGAGTGTAACTGTGGAAGTGAAATAAAGGACTGATTCCAAGAGCCGTCTCAAGAAGGTTTATTACATATGTATGTGTGTTGAACTTCTATCACGCCATACATAGTCAACCGTGCTAATCATAGGTACGAGGCAACGACAACAAACTAAACACAATAAAGCAGTTATTAAGAAATTCGTTTGTCAATTAAGATGATTTTAAAGTGCACAGCTCAGGAGCTTCCGAATATCGGAAGGAAGAGCATTACAGAAGGTCGCAGAAGCGCATCCTAAAGCGCGCGATGCAGTGAACGATGGCGAGCCAAAATTCTCTGAGAGGATAACCAGATATTATTTTTGCCTATGCTCCTTGACGATATCAATAAGGTACTGTGGTTAATTTGTGGCAAGAACTTTGTGTGTAATAAGTGCGACCTATAGAATCTATGAGTTCGGCAACTGGAAGCCAATGCAGCTCGGCGACACGGTCCCATCTTGCAGTACCCATCACGACGCGTGCCAGACAGGTTTGTACACGCTGCAGTTTGCAATATGCTTTTTTTCCAGACATCCCGTTCGAGTAGTGAGTTTCAATAATCCAGCCTCGACGATATTACTGTCCCACGCTACACGCCACCGTGTTGGCTATGTCACGACTCAGGCAGTAGAGGGCAGTACGTTCCCATCTATTCTGCTACAGAGAGTTCATGTCGCATGGCAGTCGGGCCGATATTTTGGTCATTCTCGGAGCGAGAACTGAGGTGTTGAACCAACGTTGATGTGACGGGGGTTTTGTGCACTCACTGTGCTAACCGGCCTAAGAGCAATGCACTTGTGAATTTTGGCATTGAGGTCAGGCGAAACAAGTTATAGTTAGTTACAATAGTGAAGTCAGGTTAATGAGAGAAATTGTAAGTTTAACACGTAGGCTTTCGCGACCAATATCCTCCATAATAGAGGTTTTTTGGGTGATATCGTATGTGTCGCTAAAACCCGCTACTACCCAACACAGGCAATTCGTAAAGTTTGTCACGAAAACAGAACACGCCAATTCGTTACTGCCATACTCATTTGTTGCGTGGGTGGTGGCGGTTTTAACGACACATTTATACATTAACGCGATCTAACCCAAAAAACGTGTATTATGTCTGTTAGTTAGATGTCACGTCTTTGCATTAAAATAATGTATAACTTTAACTTAAAAGGCGACAGTTATTTAATGCTATTACGGTTCTTTGTTTGAGTATTACTGTTTTTAGAAGATCACTCAAATTAGCTTTATTTTGATTATTTATTTAGAATTCGTTCCCAGCCGGTCTACAGCTATCGTCACTGCCCAGGTAATAGTTAACTGGTGATAATGATGATGATGGTGATGATGGTGATGATGATGGTGGTGGTGGCGATTATGATGGTGATGATGATGGTGGTTGTGGTGATGATGTTGGTGGTGACGATGACGATGGTAGTGATGACGATGTTGGTGGTGATGATAATGGTGGTGGTGACGATCATTGTGGTGATGGTGGTGATGATGTTGGTGATTACGATGATGGTGGTGATGATGGTGGTTATGGTGATGATGGTGGTGATGAATTCGAGTTGACCACGACCTGGTATTGAACTCACCATGCGGTGTTTTTCCTTGGCTCTGCACTCCGGACTCCAAGCCGTTCCCAACCCCCGCACTGACAGCGAGCATCATTCCTAGGGATAAATCAGAATTTCAGAATCAGAATTAATTTACTCATCCTGGAGGAATCCGATGAGCTATGAAGCTCTATATGACAGATGATCCAGTTAGGGCCACGGAGTAAGAACGTTACACTGATGATGGTGGCATTAGGGGCGTCACGGTGGCTAGGAGATGTTAACTACCTCGCCTGGTATACCAGAGGTCGTGAGTTCGATCCTGGCCATAAATCCACAGTGGCTAAGAGATGTTAACTACCTCGCCTGGTATACAGGAGGTCGTGGGTTCGATCCCGACCCTGACGCCTGCTGTTGTATATTTGGAGTTTTCGTGTCTCTCTTTCTCTCTCATCACCATCACGGTGGCTAGGAGATGTTAACCACCTCACCTGGTATACAGGAGGTCGTGGTTTCGATCCCAACCCTGACGCCTCTTGTAAATTTGGAGTTTACGTGTTTTTCCCGTGGTCTCGTGGATTTGACTCTGGGTCCTCCGGTTTTTCCCTCTACATTTAGAATCAACATCACGCGTTTAGAGGATTTGCCTGCAATACATTTCCACGTGATGATGATAAGCCACTTCGTTGAGCTATCTTTTGTGGCCAGGTCGCTTCTGATAAAGAGCTACATAGCTCAGTGGTTCTTACCTGGTAGAATAACAATAATAATATTAATAACCAGGCTACGGTCTACATTATAGACTACCAATACACTCACCGAGGTTAAAAACTAGGCTACAGTTTACATTATAGACTGTCAGTACAATCGCCGAGGTTAAGAACCAGGCTACAGTCCTAATGAGAGATTGCCAATATACTCACTCCGATTAAGAACCAGGCTACAGTCTATATTAGTGTTTCCATTATTATTATTATTATTTCTATTCACTTGACTTTTATTTTTCTATCTACGTGACTTTACCGAAATAACCAAAGAATATGAATTACTGCAGTAACGAAAGTTTTAAGTCAAAACGTTAGTTTTTAGTTAGATCCTTCTGTGGAAGATGCTATCACGAATGCATCCGACTGGTGTACTAACGCACAATGCTTGTGCGTGTTTGACTCAGCACAGAGAGGCATCACTGAGTATCTGTTGTGCCCCTACAAACCCTCTCGTCAATCCACTGCTGGATGAGCGCCTCATCACACCATGTCGGCTGCTGATGGCCAGGTGGCATCCTTCACCATTCTGGTCAATGTGGGTTGATGAAGGCAAGCATCACATCAATGACGTGTACTGCCCTGCTGTTTGTTGTATCTATGTACGTGCTAATGTATGTGTATGCTGAACTTCTTTCACACAGTGCATAGCCAACCTTGCTAATGTATGTGTTGAAATTCTTTCGCACTGTATGTAGCCAGCCGTGCTAATGTATGTGTGTGTTGAACTTCTTTCACACAGTACGTAGCCAGCCGTGCTAAGTGTTGAATTTCGATGCCCCATGACAACCTGTCAAGGTGCTCAACTCCGCAGACTTATCAGCCCTGTTAATCTGCACAGTGTATGAGTTTGGGATTACTTCGTTCCACCGGTATTGACCGGTTTTTTCGGTAAAGTCACGTAAAAACCAAAGAGTATGGATCCTTGCAGTCACGAAAACTTCAAATCTAGAATGTATACGGGGTCTTTGGAATGAAAACCGCAGAGTCGCCTGATGATGATGCTCGTAGTTGTTGTTACTATCCAACACACAACAACCATTGAGTTGTACTAATATAATACACACTACACTATAGACTTGCACACAGGGTTGATATACGGTGTTTTTTTCTGGAAGACTTTGCTGGTTTCTCCTGGATGTCGTCACTTTAAGATGTTTTGTTCGTGTTTTTGTTTGTTGCGGTTGCACCCGAATCAAGAGCCGCATGGCTCACAGGGCTATCTTTCTTCTTCTTCTTATATATCTTTTCTTTTTTTTATCTTCTTATCTTCTTATATATAAAAGTCTCCGCGCGCTCGCGCTTGCGAGGGATTTGGCTCTCGGACGGTGGGCTATATGTATGTAGAAAAAAAATTGCCACGCGGCACGCCCTAAGCCCCGCGGTGGGAATAGGCTATTTCGTTTTCCCGTCCCCAAACGTTAAAGTAGTTTAATTAACGCATTTGTGCCGTTTCTATTATTAATTATTTAGTTATTGCTCGACATAGACCGTACCAACTGATGACAATTGCGTGGGGGGCGGACCCTACCAAGTTGCGCATTCGCTCCAGCTCATGGGGACATTTTATTTTACGCATTTTACAGCCAACACATACACACATCACGCTGCGGATATTTCTTCACAGTGTCATGTCCTCTTCGCCCCCCCCCCCTAACACGATGCGTCCAATTTATAGTACAGACTCTGTAGATAATTATATTTTAGTGCTTACATAACATTATTCTTGCACGGGCGGGGGATGCTGCGGGGGGGGGGGTAGCGGCCCAGCCCCTAGCCTGGCAATGTGCCAACGCCGCCGCCTCGCCAATGTAGGCCAGGACGGAGACTAAGCATGGCACAAGGCCTCAACATGGCTATGGTAAGTACAAAGTTCCTTGCTTCTTACGCTAACAACTCAAGTCCATTATTTACTATTGTTAACACACATTAGTTGACAAACATTACAA
>JAAXLI020003503.1:0-10703 GCA_014621495.2 Entosphenus tridentatus | reverse complement strand
GGGAGTCGTGCTGAGCGGCATGTGGCACACAACCCGAAAACACATCGGAGAGCAATCGCTCCGGTATGATCCGTGTGAGGACGTGCGAGGTAAGAAGGAGAGCTGGGGGACGAGCGGATGGGTGGTGGATCAACAAATCCGCTCATTGTCCCAGTGGTGGGGTGGATAAAAGCATCAATTATTTAAGCTTCCACCAACGCGTGTCAGCGCGGCCACCCGTCTTCTTCGCAATGGAATTGGACAGTGTTGTCTGCTGGGATGCTATGCTCGGTGTTAAAATATACGGACCGCAGAGTGCAGGTGTGCATTGTGATGCAAGTTCGGGAGTGGTGGCACGATGGGTTGTGCGCACTTGCGCTCTGAATCCGGTGACTGGTTTTAGAAGAATATGGATTGACAGCCAAGGACTAAAAACGCATCCCACGGGATATGGCCCCCAGGAGATGGAGCGATGAGAATTGAGCTGGTGCGTGGACTATCACGTTTCAAGATTGTGAGACGTGGCTGCAGCTTGTAGAGGCTTTCATCCAGCGGTGGATTGAGCATGACCGATGATGATGATGATGAACTGTGGGATGCACAGCATTTCACCCATGTGCTTTTTGTAGTGCCATTTGCGGCAGAGCGCCGCAAATGGCACATTCCGACGACAGAACCAATCATGGGATACACCATTCCTCAACCCGTACTGGCCAGCGGGGTGAAGTATGGTCAAACAGCCCCGTGACTGGAATGTGTGGGCAGGCTTACATCCGGCAGTGGATTGGCAAAGGGCTGGAACTGATTGTTTTACTGCTTGAAATACAGGCATGACTCGCTTAACGCGCGTTCTATCTACGATAATTCGCTATAACGAGCAACTTGAATTCATACCGATGTGCTCGCGTAACGAGTGGAGACCGATCGATCGAATGAGTTCCGTGGCGACCGTGGGGACGCGCCGCGGACAACGCCGCTGTTTGTTTACCTGCTTGCGCTGTGCTGCGTGAGGATGGGGGCCTCGTGGTGTCGTGGTGGCACTGTCATGTGTGTGGGTGTCGGTGGGGGGAGTCGCTAATTAATTGCAGACGCTGAGGAAAGGCATGAGGAAAGGCACCTGCTAGCACTGTTGGCTCTGCGTGTGTGGTAAGTGTTACATTCGATGTTGTATTACTCTGTTTTAAAATTTGAATTTGTATTTTTCACGCAACAAAACGTACGTTGTTCAAAAGTGTTGTATTACTCTATATTTTAACATAGCCCTAAATGTTCGGGTTGAAACGTAGCTCAGCTTTCAACATGGGAGGGAAGTCAATGGGAAAACGAAGATCGTTTAACGAGTGTTCACTTAACGAGCAATATTTCGTGGAACTTATCTCGCTCGTTAAGCGAGATGCCCGTAATCGCCATCATTAGCCACTGTCCATCCACTGCTAGATGAAGGCCTCCTCACATCGTTGCCTTTACACCATTGGAACCTCATTTGCCAGTAGCAAAATATGACAATTGTTTTTTTACCCTTTTATCTGGCAACAAAACTGACACCTTTTTTTTACAAGGAGTCATGTTTGCATTGACCACAATACCTGCAGTCGGAATGCAAACAAAAAACATAACTCTGATAATGTATGCACTGTCCTTGAAATTGATTGGTGTTGGACCAGATGACGCCAAACGTGCGCCGTTTGGCGATGACCATGTGAGAGGTGTGGACCAATCAATTTCAAGGACAGTGCACACATTATCAGAGTTATGTTTTTTGTTTGCATTCCGACTGCAGGTATTGTGGTCAATGCAAACATGACTCCTTGTAAAAAAGGTGTCAGTTTTGTTGCCAGATAAAAGGGTAAAAAACCAATTATCAATTATCGTTGCCTTTCTTTACTGTCCATTGCTGCTACCATCCACATCCCTCCTGCAAATTAAATGATCTCATAGCTCCAACTCCAAAGTGGTCGTCCTCTTTGACGCGTATTTCTCCTCTGGCTACCATTCCACCACCAGTCTTGTTCATTGCAAATGGGAGATACGTCGGGTCATATCCAGGCTACAAACTAAGCAGTAGCTATGCTTGGCCCTGAATATGGTTCATAAGCTTTCTTGGTTAGATGCCACGGTGAGTTCATGTAATTTTTACTTCCTGAGTTCATTCTTGATTGAAAAAAAATCATAAGCTTCTTATCAAATTTGCTGGGATTATACATTTAGTGGGATCTTCGACGCAAGGGATTCCAGGAATGTTTCCTCATTAAGAGAATACAGATTTTGCTCTACGTATTGTTAGAGGAATAGTAGTTTGCTTTCCCCTCGGATGGATTAACCCATATTTGAAGCTATCGGCTGATATGTTTCACAGAGGAACTACTTCCAGGGATTTGCTCATCGGTGAAACTGAGAGGTCAAGCCGAATTTGGTTTGGTTTTGTACTTGGATAGATGGCCACCAGTGCTTGCCAGATGTTGTAAGCGTGGGCTGGTCAGTGCAGCCAGGAGTGCTGAGTGCAGTGGCGGAGCCAGTGGGGGGTGGGGGGGGGCCCGGCCCCCCCCCCCCACAATGATCATTGGGGTTTATTCGTAATAAATAGGCATTTTTCGACCCCCACTGCCACTGTGTAGCATATTATTACGTGCCAGGGACTCTATGAGATGATAGGACAATAGTCTGAGTCCATAATTGGCAATAAGTAACGGCAAAGCGGTTATAAGTGACTCACATAATTGTGCGCAGTTGCGTTTCCAGTACATGATTTCCCTGAAGGCATTCACCTTCAGCGAGCGCGATGCCGATCACACACGCGTCGAATAAAAAAGCAAGGGACACGTCCTTACTTACGAACAACGATCATTTTTCATTGCTGGAGGGGTTGCCCCCCTACCTGAAAATCCTGGCTCCGCCACTGGCTGAGTGTTCACCTCTTTTATATGCGTGGAAGATTTTATCCGGGTACTGTTTTTTCCCCATCAAAACCAAGCGGTTATCAATTGCAATGTCCAAAATATCTGAATGCAACACCCTCTTAACACTAGTTCTGAGATGCAGAGGCTTTCCTGGGTAATTAATATGTTTCAAGTTTTACGACTGTGACCAAAACACCTAGAATGGGACCTATTTTGTCATATATCAGAAGCTAAGCTTAAATATACGCTCCAAGCTTGGTAGTGTTTCAATTCTTCACCTGAGGCCGGCTGCTTGCGTTGTGGCCGAAACGTCGTGAGAATTATTTTATTATGTTTTATTTTTATTATTTCCCTTCTACGTGACTTTACCGAAAGAACCAAGAAGAAGCTAAGCAGTGTTAGGCCTGGGTAGTGCTTTGATATGTTTCCAGAGCTACTTGTGAGTAGCAGAGGGCAGTGCAGCAAAATAAACTGCTGTACTGAACCTCTGTGCTGCTACATCTGTGCGCCCCACCTTCACAAACCCACCCAGGCCCGCATGAATAAATATGGTCAAATAACACCCACGACCCGCGCGCAGCACGGACCTGGGGAGGCTCTCATCCAGCAGTAGATTAACCAAAGGGCTGTGCACACATTTATTAAACACTTTGACCTAGATATCCTGCGAGGACTACAGCTCACGTCATAGTCGGAAAGCTATATTCTTGGGTTTTTCGGTAAAGTCACGTAGGTACATTTTTTTTAAATAAAATAAAAATCACGACGTTTCGGAGGCAACATTTACTTGATACAGCGAGCGTGCTGTGACGGTACCACCTGAAGACGGAGGCTTGTGTTGCCTCCGAAACGTCGTGATTTTTATTTTATTTTTATTTTTTACCTACGTGACTTTACCGAAAAACCCCAAGAATATGAATCCTTGCAGTCACGAAAGCTTCAAATCTAGAATAAGTCGGAAAGCTGTAATCCTGAGCTCGCTGTTCTTCGTGCTGCGTGTCGTGAGGATCAGGTCGCCTCTCGGAGACTTCAGAACGTGTGGGCCTCATGGCCCAGGAGGGCACACAGCATGCAGGGGCCGCTCGGTGCCACCTCGCCCAGCCTGAAGGAGGTGACGCGTCGACCACCGTGGTGCCCCTGGCAGAGGACCCCGCCACCAGGCCGTGCGCTTGGCTGCACGGCGCCATGGCCAACGAGCGAGTGAAGCTCCTCGTGTGCTTCCTCGGCGTGTTCGTCTGCTACTTCTACTACGGCGTTCTGCAAGAGACCATGTGCGTGACGGACGTGTGGCCCGCGTAGTGTTGTGCGGAGCGGCAGTGTTGCTGGTAGCGCGCCGCCGCTACGAACCCGGCGGAACCGAGTTCGATTCCCGCTCACGGCCGACACCAGTGACGATTATCTGAACAGTTCCTGCGCACCAACCCCCTGGTGTGCCCTGCTGGCGTTTATAGGTGCTCGCTAAGAATACTTGCTCCTCCAGTCTGTTAAGGCTATACGGGGGATCTTTGTCTTGTGTACTGTTCGACGAGAGGTGGTGTGTCTTCTGATTCACGTGCGCCTTTTTAAAGATATATTTCTGTCCATGGAATGCCTGCGATCCAATCGGATGCGTCCGATTCTATAAGACATTGGGAGCGCAGTGGGGTTGTGAGCCTGGATAGTGCTAGGATGGGCGACCACGGAGCAGGCATACAGGTGCAGTGGGTGCTGTCGGCAGCAGAGGTCTGTGCAGCACTCACCCGCCCACCTTCAATGGCTCGCATTGACCAGCGTGGTGAAGTATGATCAAAAATCCTGCACGGTATGGGGGGCCTTCGTCCAGCATTGGATTGACGAGCGCGATGCACATTAGCGTGCAGCTTACTCCGCTTCTTTGCTCAATTTATCATTTGAGGTCCATATTTCCGATCAATATGTCATATTAGATAAAATGCACTGA
The DNA here is from genome assembly GCA_014621495.2 of Entosphenus tridentatus. Taxonomy (NCBI): domain Eukaryota; kingdom Metazoa; phylum Chordata; class Hyperoartia; order Petromyzontiformes; family Petromyzontidae; genus Entosphenus; species Entosphenus tridentatus. Next base: position 5,888 of record JAAXLI020003503.1, on the reverse strand, counting down.
TTAATATGGGCGCCACAATGGCGAGATGTTAACTACTACCTCGCCTGGTATACTGGAGGTTGTGGGTTCGACCCTGATGCCTGTATATTTGGAGTTTGCATGTTCTCCCCGTGGTCGCATAGATTTTCCTCTGGTTTTTCCCTCCACATTTAGAAACAAGCGTTTCGAATATTTAGCTGCCGAAAATTTCCACGTGAGAGCTATCATTTGTGGCCATGTCGCTTCTGAAAAAGATCTATATGGCTCAGTGGGCCGTACCTTCTAAAACAAAAAATAGTTTAGTTGCATAGTTTAGTTTAATATGCAGAACTGAAGACGTGGCCGGTGGCCGAGACTAAAACAGCGGCATTTGAGAGAGGGCACAGTAATGTTTGAATAGCTTTAGGAAGAAGAACTAAAGAGGCAAGAGGATGAGAGGTTAAACATGGGGGTGGAGGGGGCATAGGGTGGGTAACATGGCGAGGAGGACTCGACGGGAAGGTGTGAACTTGGCTGTTGTCTGCGTTATGTGCGCCATGTTGCTGCCGCCCATTCAGGTGTCAGCAACGCTGAGAGGACGTCCACTATGGATATATCATTTTATATCGATTTAGATAGCACCTTACCCCCAAGGCGCTTTACAACAAATATAAAATTGCACATAAGATCATTCTGGTTGAAATAAATAATGGGGTTATTAAAAGTGCTGGTGTGGTTATGGTGACAGCTTGGAGGACAGGTGGGCGTGGTTAAGGAAGGGTTGGGTGTATAGTTATAGGGGTAGTGATCGGGATAGGGGTGATGATCGGGGTTCGGGTAGTTCTGATCGGAGCTGGGGGGCAGGGAGTAGCAGTAGGGGAGAGCTTGGGAGAAGAGATGGTTTTTAAGGGAGGAACGAAAGCAGGTTAGTGAAGATGATTGTTTGATATGGAGTGATGATATCAGAACGTGTCCAGCGCAAATATTCTAAGCTCTCTGAGCTGGGTGGGTTGTTATATTGCAGGAGTGTGAGAGAAGGAGACGGCTTTGGGAGGTTTTCATCAAGCAGTGGATTGATCATAGCTGATGATGATGGTGATCATTCGGAGCTTGAGCCCTTCATTGTCAATTGCACAAACAAATGACGTTTACCTGCCCAGGTCTCGTCAATTGACGTGAATGGGTACCAGTGTATGGATGTGTAGTGACATCGCGGGATGTCACTGTGCTGTGCTAGCCCGAGAGAGGCACGGTGTGCGATGTAACGACATCGCGGACACGACTTTGATGTGGGTGTAGTAGCGGCCCTAGAGGGGCTTGGTGAGCACTGGTTGATAGCGCTAGGTGGCACCACGCTTGGCATGCAGTGCCAGCCCTACAGCATAAGGTGTGGGTGTGCTGGGGTTACTAAAGGCCATGGCACTCTGGTTGACCCGAGGGGACACGTGACCGGTTAAATCTACAAAGGGACCCCAAGTGGGGGCTAGGGGTGGTCACGTGGTCCGGGTCCAGATCCTGCTCGAGGATTCTGGAAGGTGGTCATGGCCAAGGGCGGAGCCAGCCACGCCGCAGCGAATATCAGCCGGGTCCCCCAGAGGGACCAGCAATGTTGTTCATCTTGAAGAAGCCTTCGTCTACGTCCTACGTTCTACCGAGTCTCAAACACGTCGATCTGGACCTGAGCTGTGGTCCAGTCCATTGTAGCTAGTTATGTTGTAATTAGTGTAGTTAGCCTGGTGGTCACCACCATAGGTTGTTATTCTGTTAAGGGGCAGTTACCCCGTGTGTTGGTGTTAAATAAATGTGTTGCCTCCAAGAGTACGTTTGCGACTCAGTTGAACTCACTAAAACTGGTGTCGGAGGTGGCCAAATGTTATTTTATTAGTAAGCTAGCCGAGTTAGGTTATGTTTACGCGAAGCAGACTACATACCAGGACGTCGAACGATGAGGACGACGAAGTTATCCCTCAAACAGCCCCAGGGATAGTGACTTCGGAGAAAGGAAGTGAGGCACCGTCGGCAGAGCATTGCGTCGACCATCCACGCGACAGCTCACTGCTGTCGGGGTAAGAGGGCCACACAGCCCACACCCGCCTCGCAGAACTCCTCCAAACCGCGGCATTGATCGTCACAGAGCTCCACCGCAAAAAGCTAGCAGTGGAGGAGAGAGCAACGGAGCCGCGCGGGACTGAACATCCCATCGCCATTTCCCGCCAACGGGGAACCTCTGTGGTGCAGCCCACGCAAGCGGCCGCCATTTTTAGCGTGGAGCAGAGTAGAGAGCCCGCCAATTCTGAGACTGCGTCGAACTCGCCTGTGGACATTCCATCTCTCAGGCGACAACTGCCCTTCATTAAAGAATTTACAGCTGCCGGAGGCGACTGGGTGGCCTTCAAGCACCGGTTCCAGACGAACTGTGACTTGGCGGGGTGGATGGAGGCAGGGGCGCTGAGAGCGCTGCCCGCCGCGTTTGACGACGATGCCTTGGTGGCATTTCTCACCATCCCGCCATCGGAGAGGGCCACGTTACATCACGCCTTTGTGAAAATGGCGGCAATCTATGAACCGCCGTCAAATGTGCACCATAAGTTTGCTGCGCGGAGGAGGGGGGAGACTTTTGGGGAAGATGCCCCTGAAAATTTTGATCGATCAAGGGTGACTTGAGTTACCTTTGGGCCGTCGAATGGCCTTTTTGCCTTCTCCCACTCGATTGTGCATGGACAACGCTACTGTACAAGCGCTTGCGAGTAAGACTGTAAAGATTCCCCCCGGCACACAAATGTTGGTTCCCTTACGATTGCGCAAGCCACTAGACCAGGCGGCGACTGCGGGAGGAATTCTCCTCAGACTCTCAAACAAAGCCATTCATGGGTTGACATTGGTGGGGGCCCAGACTCTCGTATCCAATGACCAGGAACCGTTCATTCAGGTCCTTAATGCTGGGTTAGACACATCTGTCATTCAGGAGGGCACCGTGCTAGCCAATGCGTCGCCCGCACTTCGCGAGGGAAACATCATTGGCGGTGTAGGGATTGCACCGAATACAAAGCTGCAACCGGTTTCTGATGAAAAATGGATGGATACACTTTGTTCTGAAAATGCGTAATTGTCCAAGTCCCAGAGGGGGGGAGTTGAGGTCGCTTTTGCGTGAATTTTCCAATGTGTTTAGCAAGGGCAAATTTGACATCGGCCGCACTAGGCTTTTGAGTCACCACATTGATACAGGTCCTCCCATCCGGCAGAACACCTACAGGCTGAGCCCGACGGAAAAGGAACACGTACTGATGGCAGTTGATGAAATGTTGACCTCCGATATCTCGCTGTCCTCCAGCCTGTGGGGAGCCCCGATTGTTCTTGTTGAAAAGCTGGATGGTAGTTTGTGCTTCTGTGTTGACTTCCGTAAGCTTAATAAGATCTCTGTGGCTGACGCTTACCCTCTTCCTTGGATGGACGATTCCCTGGATGCTCTAGCGGGAGCACGCTATTTTTCGACTCTTGACCTATCCGGATTTTGGCAGTTGCCGCTAGATGAATCCTCTAAGCCCAAGACAGCCTTTCGTACACCGCAAGGCTTATTTGAATTCAATCGTCTTCCGATCGGTCTTCATTTCACACCAGCTATGTTCCAGCGATTGATGGAACTGGTTCTAGCTGGCCTCCAGTGGGACTATCTCGACTATGTTATCGTTTTTAGCCGTACGTTTAAATAACTTCTTGAATGGTTATGTGCTGTCTTTTTTTAAATGCATGCGGCGAACCTCAAATTTAAACTGCGGAAGTGTCACCTGCTCCAAAAATACGTTCGGTATCTTGGTCACATAGTCAGTAAATCAGGGATAGCGACGGACCCGGACAAAACCGTGTGTGTTCATACTTGGCCGACCCCCACGTCGGTGGGGGAGGTGCAGAGTTTCATACTACCGCCATTTTGTCGCCATGTTCGCCACTATCACCAAACCTCTCCATGCCTTGACAGCAAAAGGTCAGAAGTTCCATTGGGGGGAGGAGGAGGAGGCCGCATTTGTTGCGCTCCGAGATGGCTTGGTGAACGCCTCTCCATTACCCCAACTTTTCCTTGCCGTTTGTCCTTGATACAGACGCTAGTAACGCCCGGAATTGGTACTGCTCTGTCTCAAATTGTCAATGGAGTCGAAAGTGTTGTCGCATATGGCAGCAGGGCGCTGTTTCCAGCCAAACAACAGTACTGTGTTACACGCCAGGAACTCTTGGCTATTGTTTTTTTTGTGCAACAGTATCACCCCTATCTTCATGGCAGATGCTTTGAGGTGCGTTCTGACCATGCAGCGCTACAGTACGCACTACGTATTGAGCAGCCGTTGGGCCAACTTTCACGTTGGTTGGAAGTACCCCAGGACTATTCCTTTACTGTTTCCTATCACAAAGGTACCCGACACACGAACATGGACGCCCTGTCGCGATTACCAATGAGCGACGGGTGCACATGTTTCTCGGGCTTGGGGCGTTGTAAAACGCCTACCGAGGACTTGCCCCCTCCCCTTGCGGCGTCCGCCGGGGTTGAAAACTCTGAGGTAGCCGATGGTCTTGTGGCGCGTGACGCCGTCATTGGCTTGGACCATGCGGAGTGGGGGCGCCTCCAGGTTGAGGACACTTCCCTGCTTAAGTTACGACGCCGTGTCAAGGAAGCTGACGGGGGGGGAGGGGATCGGAGTTGGTTTGTACATCCCTCGCGCCTCAAGCCTTTCATCGCACCGCGTGAATTCATCCCATCTCCACGACGCAGGGGCCGAGTGTCAGATGTGTCTGGCGAGCTGAGGTGTGTACCCACTGAGGTTGGGACTCAGGGGAGTCATGTGATCCCGTCCTCAGGTGCCGCACGTTTAACGTCCCCAAAGCCGCCACCTGCGCCGTCTCCACCGGATTCGGGAGAAGAGAGCCCGTCTGCCCGGCCGACTGCTCTTCGTGCGTATCTGGGTTCGATGGGACATTTGCAAATTCCCTCAGGGACATCCAGGGAGAGTAAGCCCACCTCCCCTGGGGGCCCGGCCACAAGGACTCGATCAAAGACTCTTCGGTTTTCATGATCCCCATACACATGCGCTCCCACACCGTCAGTTGGTTGTCACACTCAGTAGGCCGTATTGGTTATTGGCTGAACCTAGCCTTTATTGTGCTTGCGGGTGTTGTTACACGGTGAGGGTGGGAGATGCCGGTGATGGAGGGGGTCCCGAGCGTTCGTGTTTTACTGCATTTTTTTCTCTCTCTCTTCCCTTGCTTTAGTTTATTATTCTTCTGTACTTCCGTCCCCTCTGTACAAATTAACAGTTCCTGTTAATTTGTAGACAGTGTATATATTGTATAGAGGGGTTTGGGTATTTAATTGTTGAGGCACACATAGGGGTTGTTCGTTTTGTCCGTTTTGAAGGGGGAGTTGACAGCTGGGACGGCTGAGTGCTACGAAGGTGGAGGGAGGGGTGATGTAGTGACATCGCGGGATGTCACTGTGCTGCGCCGGCCCTAGAGAGGCAAGGTGTGCGGTGTAACGACATCGCGGACACCACTATGATGTGGGTGTAGTACCGGCCCTAGAGGGGCTTGGTGAGCGCTGGTTGATAGTGCTAGGTGGCACCACGCTTGGCGTGCAGTGCCAGCCCTACAGGATAGGGTGTGGGAGTGCCGGGGTTACTAAAGGCCATGGCACTCTCGTTGACCCGAGAGGGCACGTGACCGGTTAAGTCTACAAAGGGGCCCCAAGTGGGGGCTAGGGGTGGTCACGTGGTCCGGGTCCAGATCCTGCTAGAAGATTCTGAAAGGTGGTCATGGCCAAGGGCGGAGCCAGCCACGCCTACGTTCTACCGAGTCTCCAACACGCGGACCTGGACCCGGGCTGTGGTCCGGTCCGTGGTAGCTAGTTATGTTGTAATTAGTGTAGTTAGCCTGGTGGTCACCAC
>JAAXLI020003499.1:0-10708 GCA_014621495.2 Entosphenus tridentatus | reverse complement strand
TGTGTGTGTGTTCCTTGTGTGTCCTGTGTGTGTGTGTCCCGTGTGTGTGTACCAGTACGTGTGTGTGTGGCCCGTGTGAGCGTGTTCCTTGTGTGTGTTCCGCGTGCACGCACGCGCGTGTCCGCGGACGCGGCCAGCACGAGCGGAAGATCACGCTTCCATGGATGTGCGAGTCTCGGTCGCGGGTTGAGACGGGCCCTCGGTGCCCAGATGATGGTATCTCGAGTTGACGTCAATCCAGAAGTCCATGTAGTCACGGCGCAGGTGCTGCTTGACGGAGCTGTAGTCTATGTTGCTGGTGATGTCCAGGTACTGCTCCGTGCTCGCGTCGTAGACCGGCCAGTGTGTGGGCACCGCCTTATCCCCGTAATTCGGGTCCCTGCGAGCGCGCAAGAAGAAATAATTGGTGAGGGCCCCGGGTGGCGCCGCCATCACTACTCGGAGGTGCGGGGCAAACACAGAAGTCGTCGGCGGCGGCAGCGGCAGCCACGTGGTGGTGAGCGGTCGCCGTTACCAACAATTTCCCAAACCTCTGCGGTCCTCTACATATGGTGATGTCATCGACCGATTGTTGAGTGTTTACGCGCAACAGCAGCAGCAGCGTAGCCACCATCACCACAGCCCGGCTATAAACCCATCATCACTTGGCGCCGTGGACCCTCACCTACCGCACATTCCATGGCAGCAGTAGATGCGCATGATACCTTGACGCATGAATGGAAAATTAAAAACTCTCCGGTAGCGGTGCGGCGATTGTGGTCATCCAGAACAGACGCAGTGCAAGGTCTAACGAAACATCGCAGCGATACAACTCCGCTGGATCCTGGAGCTGCGGGTATCTGCGCTTGACTACCGGAATGTGACAATTGTAGTCGCAGGCTCTGCATCTACATTAGCAGCAATACGGAAGAAGAAGAGGCGCATAGATACCCATACATCCAGACTCATAGAGACGCACAGAGACTCATAGATACCCATAAAGATCCAGACTAATAGAAACGCACAGAGACTCATAGATACCCGCAGAGATCCAGACTAATATAGATGCACAGAGACTCGTAGACACCCATAGAGATCCAAATTAATAAAGAACCACAGAGACTCAGATACCCATAGAGATACAGACTAATAAAGACACACAGAGACTCATAAATACCCATAAAGATCCAGACTAATATAGACACACAGACACTCATAGGCACTCATAGAGATCAATACTAATAGAGACTCACAGATAATCATAGATACCCATAGAGATCCAAACTAATAGAGACGCACAGAGACTCATAGATACCCATAGAGATCCAGACTAATTGAGACGCACAGAGACTCATATATACCCACAGAGATCCAGACTATTAGAGATGCACATAGCCTAATATATACACATGGAGATCCAGACTAATAGAGACACACAGAGACTCATATATGCCCATAGAGATCCAGACTAATAGAGACGCACAGAGACTCATAGATATCCACAGAGATCCAGACTAATAGAGATGCACTGAGACTCAGATACCCATAGAGATCCAGACTAATAGAGACTGACAGAGACTCATAGATACCCATAGAGATCTAGACTAATAGAGATGCGCAGAGACTCATAGATACCTATGGAAATCCAGACTAATAGAGACGCACAGAGACTCATAGATACCCATAGAGATCCAGACTAATAGAGATGCACAGAGACTCATAGACACCCATAGAGATCCAGACTCATAGAGACCCACAGAGACTCATAGATACCCACAGAGATTAACACTAAATAGAGACACACAGAGACTCATAGACACCCACAGAGATTCACACTAATAGAGACACACAGAGACTCATAGACACCCACAGAGATCCAGACTAATTGAGACACACAGAGACTCATAGATACCCACAGAGATTGAGACTCATAGAGACACACAGAGACTCATAGACACCCACAGAGATCCAGACTAATAGAGACACAGAGACTCAGATACCCATAAAGATCCAGACTAATAGAGACACGCAGAGACTCATAGATACCCATAGAAATCCAGACTAATAGAGACTCACAGAGACTCATAGATACCCACAGAGATTCAGACTAACAGAGACACACAGATACTCATAGACACCCATAGAGATCCAAACTCATAGAGACGCACAGAGACTCATAGACACCCACAGAGATCCAGACTAATAGAGATGCACAGAGACTCATAGATACCCATAGAGATCCAGACTAATATAGCCTCACAGAGACTCATAGATACCCACAGAGATCCAGACTAATAGAAAGGCACAGAAACTCATAGATACCTATGGAGATCCAGACTAATAGAGACTCACAGAGACTCATAGATACCCACAGAGATCCAGATTAATACAGACCCACAGAGACTCAGATACCCATAGAGATCCAGACTAATAAAGACGCACATAGACTCATAGATACCCACAGAGATCCAGACTAATAGAGACTCACAGAGACTCATAGATACCCACAGAGATCCAGACTAATAGAGACACACAGAGACTCATCAATACCTATAGAGATCCAGACTAATAGAGACGCACAGAGACTCAGAGACCCCATATAAATCCATAGACTCATCGAGACCCATGGAAACGCATAGACTCAGAGACACCACAGCGATACAACCGCTCCGCTGTCTCCTGATGCAGTTGTCTGGGCTTGGCCACTTGAATGTGACAATTGTAGTTGTCGGTTCTACATCTACATCAGCAGCAGCCATCACGTTAAATATCCCGCGGCATCATTCTGGGTCATTGTGTGCCGGCCGGAGACACGGTTCAACTTTGCCAAAATTTGAAAAATCTACAACAGCGAATCCATCGATCGGGTCGGGGAAGGGGTCGAACTTGCGCGTCGCAATGTTGCGCTCTGTTCTACAGCCCAACAGCGATGCTCTGCACAGCGCTCTTTGTACTCAATTATAATAATAATTGTAAATCATCTTACCTATTAAAGGTATTTTTTGTCTGTGTGTCTGTCTGTCCGTCTGTCTGTCTATCTGTCTGTCTGTTTGTGTTCGCACACCTGTGAAGGATTTGGCTCTCACACGGTAGGGTTTATCTAAGCAAAAATTAGCCAGGTATCACGCCGCAAGCCCCGCGGTCGGCAAGCACTATTCCTTTTTCACAACCCTCAACTTTTAATTAGTAAAATTATCTATTTAGTGAGATTTCTATTTATTTATTTACTTTCGCCGCTCGACAATACCAACTCACCTGCCTTCGGTGGGGGGGGACGGCCCCTACCAAGTGACACGTGTTCAGTGGGGGTAAGGGGAACATTTATTTCGTGTTAAAAATGCAATAAAAACACAAAACGCTGAGGTTAACTCTTCACAGTGTGATGTCCTCCCCCACCCACCCCCACCTCAATGCATGCAGTTACTACTATAGAGTCTGTAGATATTAACATTATAGCGCTTACATAGTATTATTGTAGCACGGGCAAGGTGGTGGGGGGGGTAGCGGCCCAGCCCCCAGCCTGTCAAGGTGCCACCTCGGCTGGCTGGGCAAGCTAGGCGAGGCCGGGGGCTCTGCACGGGACTAGGCCTCACCACACCACTCTGTCAGGTGAGTACTTTGTGCTATAGAGTCAGCATGTACTATTATAGTGATAGCTGGTACCACCACAGTCAGTATGCATTGCTGTAATCACAGCAGGTACAACCACAGCCAGTATGCACTGCTGTACTGAGAGCGGGTTCCACCACAGAATGCACTGCTGTAATAATAGCAGGTACCACCAAAGTATGCACTGCTGTAATCATAGCAGTAACCACCACAGCAGTATGCACTGCTGCAATCATAGCAGCTACCACCACAGCAGTATGCACTGATGTAGTGAAAGCAGGTACCACCACAGTCGGAATGTACTGCTGTAGTGCTGGCAGGTCCGACTACAGTCGGTATGTCACCACAGTCGGTATGCACTGCTGTAGGGAATGCAGGTACCACCGCAGTCGGAATTCACTGCTGTAGTGATAGCAGGAACCATCACAGTCGGTGTGCACTGCTGTAATCATAGGAGGTACAACCACAGCCAGTATGCACTGCTGTACTGAAAGCAGGTACCACCACAGTCAGAATGCACTGCTGTAGTGATAGCAGGAACCATCACAATCGGTGTGCACTGCTGTAGTTAAAGCAGATGCCGCCACAGTATGCACTGCTGTAGTGATAGCTGATACCATGACAGTCAGTATGCACTGCTGTAATCATAGCAGGTACAACCACAGCCAGTATGCACTGCTGTACTGAAAGCAGGTACCACCACAGTCGGTATGAGACATTGTGCTTCAATACCAAGACAACACCATCAAACAATTTCCTGAGACAAGCAGAGAATATGATGCCCTACAATACCCCATTATACTGTGCAAAGTCCAAGATGGGTATCATGTCCAGATTCGTCAAATTATCAAAACTACACGACAAAGACATCCTCACAAAGCTGTCTCCTCTAAAGACTTCTATTCCTTCATGACCATGGAGAGAAAAGGAGGAAACCACATATTACGGTGCGCCAACCTCTTCAACTAAGTATGTTGTCGATGAGTACACCAAAATTGAGAGGTAGCATCTTCTTTACATTCAACTTAATCAAAAACGCCTGTGTATAGAACTGTATGCTCTTCTCACAGTTCACTATCAATGCTGGCATACATGCGAACGCTCAGAATGTGGGCTGATTAGTTATTTTGCCTTAATCTTTCACAGGTGGACCAAGATACATGCATGAGAAGACTCAGCATGCCATGATGTACATCAGGCAATATGACAGGCCCCACCTCTTTATCACCTTCACTTGCAATCATAAATGGAAGGAGATCCAGGTTGAGCTTTATCCAAACCAAAAGGCAACAGACAGACATGACACCATTGCAAGAGTCTTCAAACTCAAAGTTGATGAACTCATGAGGCTTATTAAGACTAAGGAAGGCAGTGTCTTTGGAAAGACAACATGTTACTTGCACACCAATGAGTGCCAAAAACGTGCTCTTCCTCATGCTCACATTTTTCTATGGATGACAGAAACAATTCATGCAAGTGACATTTACACATTTCTCAGTGCTGAGCTACCTGACCCCCATCAAGACCCTGCCCTATTTGATGTGGTCTGCAACTAAATGGTCCATGGCCCATGTGGGCAGTTCAATCCAAATTCGCCATGTATGCAAGACCGCAGGTGTACCAAGAAGTATCCACGCAACTTCTTGAAAAACACTCACTCAGGCCATCATGGCTATCCTCTATATCGTCGCAGAAATACTGAGCATGGTGGATTTCAAACAACACTCAGACCTGCCACTAACTCTCAAATGAAGGTTGACAACCAGTGGATCATTCCCTACTGCCCTCTTCTGTGCAATATCTTCGAGGCCCACTTTATTGTTAAATTCTGTAATTCGGTGCAAGCCATCAAATATGTTTGCAAATACATCAACAATGGCTCTGACATGCCTATCTTTGCTTTACAAAAAGAGGGGGTGAAAGTGTAGATGAGGTTACTTCTTCTTGTCCAAGGAAGATACATCAGCAGCAATAAGGCCATTTCGATCATTCTTGACTCCCCCATCCATGATCGTCCCCCACAGTCGTCCATTTGCAGTTCAACTTGAAAATGGTCAACGCATCTACTTCACGAAAAGAAATGACCAACAACAGGCCCTGGCTCCACAATATACCACCCTGATGGCGTTCTTTGTTTTGTGCCAAAGTTACCCATTTGCTGCCAACCTGCTCTAAAAGTTATGTGTGTGTGTAAGTCGATGTCTGTGTGTAAGTCCAAGTGTGTATTTGTTAGTCAATATGTGTGTGTGTAAGTCCATAGATGTGTGTGTGTAGGTCGATGTATGTGTGTATGTGAGTCGATGTATGTGTGTGTGGCTTGATGTGTTTGTGTGTGTGTGGGTCGATGTTTGTGTGTGTGTAAGTCGATGTGTGTGTGTGTCTTTTTTGACAGGGCAACGCCGGGTACTTCCCACTAGTAATTTATATTTATACAGCGGAGCATTCTGCCCATAGATCCCAATGCGCCACCTTGTGTGGAAAGGAGGAAATAGACAGAACCTACAGGGTACACGGCCAGAACGAGACGGGAGGTAAAGGCCGGCTTACTCACTCACTCACTCAACCCACTCACTCACTCAACCCACTCACCCACTCATTCACCCACCCACTCACTAACCCACTAACTCACTCACCCACTCACCCAGTCACTCACCCCCATCATCGTGTTCCCCCAACTCCATCACCACCACCCCATCACCATGTCACCACCCTCCCCTTCACCCTGCACCCTCCCCCCGCCACATGGGGGGGTCGGTACGCGGTCCCCCCTACCTGTCCGTGGTGCGTGTGTGCAGAGTTTGCATTGCCTACATGTTTCTACATATGTGTGTATGTATGTTGAACTTCTTTTGCACCGTACATAGAAACCCGTGCTCACCGGAGGTTCAGTGTTGAGTCTACGGGCAATGTTGAATCTATGGGCAGTGTTGAATCTATGGGCAGTGTTGAGTCTATGGGTAGTGTTGAGTCCATGGGGAGTGTTGAGTCTATGGCAGACATGGGCAAAGTACGGCCCCTGGGCCGTATACGGCCCGTTGGGCTTTTTAATCTGGCCCGCCGAACTTGTCCAAATATTATTATTAAATTCAATTTTACCTTCCTCCTGTAATGCCCCCATTTCCCCACTAGATGGCCGACAAACTGCGATTCAAGAGTCAACTATCAAGGCAAGTTTTTTGGTGGCATTCGAAATAGCAAAGGCAAGCAAGCATTTCTCCGAAGGCGAGTTTGTAAAAGAATGCATGGTACAGACAGCAGACATCTTGTGTCCGGAGATCAAAAGCAAATTTGAATAAGTCAGTTTATCACGCAGGACCGTGACTCGCCATGTGGAACTGATTGATGAAAATATAGCCAGTCAATTAAACAAAAAGTCTGATTCCTTTGAATTATATTCACTAGCACTGAATGAAAGTACAGACGTAAAAGACACTGCTCAGCTCCTCATTTTTATCCGAGGCATTGACGACAGTTTTGCGATAACAGAGGACTTTTTGACCATGGAGTCCCTGAAAGGAACAACGCAGGGAGAGGACTTGTATAACTAGGTATCTGCTATCATCGAAAGAATGAAGCTACCTTGGAGTAAACTTGTCAATATCACAACGGATGGATCGCCAAATTTAACTGGAAAAATGTTGGGCTGCTGAAAATAATCCAGGATAAAGTGAAAGAGAAAACCCTGTCCAGGATCTTATTTTCCTTCACTGCATCATCCATCAGGAATCCCTGTGTAAGTCTGTATTGCAGCATAATATTGTCGTGAATCCAGTCGTAAAACTTGTGAACTTTATACGAGCAAGGGGACTTCAGCACCATCAGTTTATTACGTTCCTGGAGGAAACTGATGCGGATCATCAGGACTTGCTGTACCACTCTCGTGTCCGCTGGTTAAGTTTGGGGAAAGTGTTACAACGAGTCTGGGAGCTGAAAGAGGACATCGCATTGTTGGAGTTGATGCGGAAATCTGACGAATTCCCTGAGCTAAGCGACAAGAACTGGCTTAGTGACTTTGCGTTTGCTGTGGACATATTTTCACACATGAATGAGCTGAATGTGAAAATGCAGGGGAAAGATCAGTTTGTTCACAACATGTACAAACATGTGAAAGCCTTCAAATCCAAGCTCACTTTGTTCTCCGGACAAATTGCGAACAAATCTTTCGCTAATTTCCCCACACTTGCCATGCAGCGTCATGAACGCCAACAAAGCCCGTCACAGATCAAAGTTAAGAGATCAGCACCTCAGATCTATCCTGAGAATTGCCACAACCAAAATAACTCCAGACTTGGATGCACTGGCAAAAATGGGAGATCAACAACACTGTTCCAACTGAAACTGAAAGTGATGATGTGTTGCTGCAGCGAGGTTGGAGCCAAATCTCCGACACACAGCCTGCGTGGCTGCTCTAACCTGTTAATGTAGATAATAAAGAAGTTCAAGTGAGGCAATTGGTTTGGCGCAGGCCTCAGATGTTTTCATGATGTTTGATCAGTCACGTTACGACATGTTTTTGTATTGTTCATGTTCGTGCAATTTGTTAAATTGCCTTGCAAATAAATGCTTTGCTACCTGTTAAAGGCCAAATCCTTTCATGTTATGATTTTTACATGTCATTTATATTAGTTCACACAAACACTCCATCCATCTGTTCCTGGCCCGGCACCTCTGTCAAATTTTAGAACCCATTGTGGCCCGTGAGTCAAAACGTTTGCCCACCCCTAGTCTACAGGCAGTGTGGAGTCTATGGGTAGTGTTAGTCTATGGGTAGTGTTGAATCTATGGGCAGTGTGAGTCTATGATTTATGTTGCGTCTATGGGCAGTGTGAGTCTATGGGTAGTGTTGAATCTATGGGCAGTGTTGCGTTTTTGGGTAGTGTTGAGTCTATGGGCAGTGCTGAGTCTATGGGTAGTGTTGAATCTATGGGCAGTGTGAGTCTATGAGTAGTGTTGATTCTATGGGCAGTGTTGAGTCTATGGGTAGCGTTAGTCTATGGGTAGTGTTGAATCTATGGGCAGTGGCTGAGTCTATGGGTAGTGTTAGTCAATGGGCATTATGTATGTACGTTGAACTTTTTTCGCACCGTACGCATCCAACCGTGCTAATCGGAGGTGCTGTTCCGTGCCACCCCGTGCCATGCCGCTGCCGTTACCCTGTCTTGGCGAAGTTGCTCCAGTAGGCGATGAAGGCAGCGGAGACGTCGCGATCCTTCGGCCGGTAGCCCAGCGGCGTCTGGAAGGGCTTCCCGAACACGTACTGCAGGTCGTCCGCGTGGTCGGCGCCCATCCAGTTGGGGTAGACGAAGGGCATGCGGCTCGGGTGGGACAGCTGGTACGAGTATGTGCGGGCACCACTGCGCACAAAGCAAAAGACAGAGTGGGGGGGGGAGGGTGCGCTCGTGTTAAAGCATCGAGACGGGACAGGCTCAAATACATAGCTGTCAACCCATGCGGCTTACCCAGTGGCCTTCAGTGCTATCCTCCTGCAATTAAACCGCCTTCGAATAATCTCACCATGACACTAAGGCTGTTGTCATTCGACGTAACCACCCCATATTCACAGTGACAGGAACCTTTATCGAGTGGAATAAAGTGATTTAACACGAGGCTCAACACCTATGAGAGTTACATTACACTAATTGCAGAGACATGAATGCATGGTGACTGGAACCATCAAGGATGTACCACTATTACGCAGTATGACAGGATGCTGCATCACAAATAGACAACGCATAGCCCAAATCAATGTCATTACCAAAGAAACAAGAACAAACTCACAACAAGTTACATTTACTCCTACGACTACCAAGCAAGCAAAATGCCGTAAAACACAAATAACACAATCAGGCTTCAAAATGGCTTCCCCACAGAAAATAAAAATAATTTTATTTTATTATGTTTTATTTTTTTTATTTTATTATTTCCCTTCTACACGACTTTACCGAAAGAACCAAGAAGATGAATCCCTGCAGTCACGAAAGCTTTTAATCCAAAAATAGAATCAAAATGTTTAATAACAATCATTAAAAAAAAATCTAAATGTATGCTTCTCCATTCTCCCATGGAGAAGCAAAATGCTCCTTCATGGAATAAATAAAAGGTGACCTTCGTAAATTGAAATAATCAAATAGTTAATAATTAAAGTTAATCGAAATTAGTGTAACAATTATATTATTTTAAAGTTGCGCATTTTGATGTGACATCACATTTCTCAAACCCCCCCTCCCCCCCTCGTCACGCATCGTCACAAATGTCTGACCTCCCTCCCACCCCTAGGTGCGTGACGTCATTTATGGACGGCCCCTTACATACGATGGTGTTAATAACAATGGTAATTTTTTGTATTTGTACCACCATTGGAACCTCCTTTGCTAGTAGCAAAATATAGTTGCTTTTTATACCCTTTATTCTGGCAACAAAACTGACGCCTTTTTTACAAGCAGTCATGTTTGCATTGACCACAATACCTGCAGTCGGAATGCAAACAGAAAACACAACTCTGATAATGTGTGCACTGTCCTTGAAATTGATTGTTCCACACCCGAGACAGCTTTTCTTAGAGCCTAGTCTCACATGGTGTTGGACCAGATGACGCCAAAAGGCGTGCAAGTGACCAGGCGTACAGGTGACCACGCGTGCAGGTGACCAGGTAGTGCAGGTGACCAGGCGTGCAGGTGACCAGGTAGTATAGGGCGAGCAAGGCGAGGGCGCTCTCCGCGTCTCCGCGTTTCTCACGTGGCGTGCTGCGAGTGCATCTGCAGGAGTCTCTGGCAGGGCACGATGAAGAGGAAGTCGGTCTCGAGCTCCACGGCGGCGCGCGCCGCCTCCTCCGAGTAGTCGGCCACTTGCTGGTCGTGCGAGTAGAGGTTCGACACCTCCAAGCCCACGTCACGGTGGCCCTTCGCGAAGCCCATGGCCAATTTGTAGATGTCCATCCTGGAGGTGGGAGGGGAGAGTACGAGGGGGGGGAGTAGTTGGGGTTGTTGTGGGTTATTAGATCAGATGTCAGTGATTAGTTGAACCGTAAATGTTTTGTTTATGGGTTAGAGAGCGCAAATATAAAAACCCACCACCACCCGACACAGCCAATCAGTGAGGTTTGTCACGTGAACCAAACGTG
>JAAXLI020003498.1:0-10710 GCA_014621495.2 Entosphenus tridentatus | reverse complement strand
TGATGGTGCATTGTCTTTGAGTTGTGCGCCTTTTGGCGTCATCTGGTTCAACCCATGTGAGACTAGGCTCTAAGGAAAGCTGTCTCGGGTGTGGACCAATCAACTTCAAGGACAGTGCATATATTATCAGAGTTGTGTTTTTTGTTTGCATTATGGCTGCAGGTATTGTGGTCTATGCAAACATGACTCCTTGTAAAAAAAGGTGTCAGTTTTGTTGCCAGATAGAAGGGTAAAAAAACAATTATCAACAGTTTTGTTGTGATAGGTTTTTACCATTTCAACTAGTACAAAAACTAACACCTTTATACAAGGCATCATGTTTGCAATAACCACAACACAAGCAGTCAAAATGCAAATAAAAAGAAACAACTCTGATAATGATATGCACTGTCCTTGAAGTTGATTGGTCCACACCCGAGACAGCTTTTCTTAGAGCCTAGTCTCCATTGGTGTTGGACCAGATGACTCCAAAAGGCGTACAACTCAAAAACAGCACACTATCAGAGTATTGAGAGCTCGGGGTAAGCATTTACACTATGAGACCTCCTTTACCAGTGGCAAAATATAGTGATAGGTTTTTACTCTTTCAACTGGTACAAAAACTAACACCTTTATACAAGGCATCATGTTTGCAATAACCACAACACAAGCAGTCAAAATGCAAACAAAAAGAAACAACTCTTATAATGATAATGATATGCACTGTACTTGAAGTTGATTGGTCCACACCAAGTCAGTTTTTGTACCAGTTGAAAGGGTAAAAACCTATCACTATATTTTGCCACTGGTAAAGGAGGTCTCATAGTGTAAACAGTTTTGTTAACATCTTCGTTTAACTCACGGTCGAGACGTACGTCAATGATGCGGCGCCTGCTCCTACATCGACGCTTACTTGAATTAATTGATTACTTCGGTAACTCGTTCACACGGAGCAGGCGATTCCAGAGTTTGGGGACCGTGGCGTTTTTTACCTACACACACAAATATAAATAATAAGGCATCCATACAAAATGTAAATTGCTTTAAAGTAGCGAATTTATTGATTAATTGATGCCGATTTTGATACAGGCATGCATTGTCACCGGATCTGAGTACGTGTGCACAATTTGTAATTGATTGGACAACAGGAAATAGACGAAATTTTGGTGACAAGATTCGACCACGACAAACAGAGGAATCAAGTTAAACTGTTGAAAAAAAAAAGCCACGTGTAGCTCAGTGGGGCCTTACCTGGTAAAATTAAGTAGATTAAAGATTAAGTTTTCGCGTCGTTTTTTTTTCACTAAGCAGTTCGTGGTCGGCCGCTGAGAAATCGCGTCAAAACGGTGCGCGGTGCATTGTTCGGAGAGTCTTTGCCGAATGAAAGCGCGTTGTGGCGCGGAAGCGCGTTTCAGAGTGCGCACGCGTTAAGCTCAGGGCATTGCAGCGCTTTCAATTGTCGGGGCTGGAACGTGGCAAAAAGTTAAGGGGTGGGAATCGAGGTTGAAGTGATCTTTCTTTAAAAAAATAATTTAAAAAGTATACAGTTATTGGTGACTTAGAGTTATACGATCAACTCACCAAACTAATTTTTGATGCTGCCAAAAAAGGTATCTCGACCCGAGCTATAAGTGTTCTTATCCTTATATTATCTTTGCACCTAGATTTGAAGTTTTCGTGGCTGCAAGGATCCATACTCTTTGGTTCTTTCGGTAGAGTCACGTAGGTGAAAATAAAACTAAAAAGTGAAAAACAACTAAATAAAATCTTCACTTTCTTATTTTATTATTATTTTCACCTACGTGACTTTACCGAAAGAACCAAAGAGTATGTCTTTGCACCATTCACCTTTGGGCGTTGTTCTCCGGTCTGCTGACGCTGCTGGTGAAACGAGGCAACGGAGAAAGCTGCTTCTCTCTGGTGGAGGCCAATCAGTTTCAGAGGCAATGCCTCATATGGCGGGACCCCGGGGTAAATTGCGTTTGGACATCATTTTATGTCCGTTGACGGAGGACGACACGGCGATCTATTCCTCTCGACGAGCTCTACACGATGCGCTAATCAAAGTTTCAAAATTTTCTTTCTTCTGCGCATTCGTCCTCGCTGCTGCGCTTGGACGCACATGACAACAGAATGATCCGCGCCAGGCGGGTCGCGGCGTTCGTGTGCGCGGTGGGACGGAGTCGCCAAAAATAAAAAATTAACCCGTAAAAACAAAGTTTTTCACTGTAAATCCTTTATATGCGTGGCGGCTAGAGTCCTCTCGTCCTCTGGCTTGAGATGGCTGCCACCTATGGGTCAGATGATTGCAGCGCAAGCATTAAGCAATTGGTAATTAAATATAGTATTTTTGTCCTAAAAAGTGTAAAATTTTGGAAAAAAATTTTCACGAACATTAATTGTCACGCACAACGAGTATGTGTGGAAAATGTCAGCTCGATTGGATCACGGGAAGTGGGTTAAAAAACGACCGAAAGATTTGCACGGTCGTAAGCAAGCAAGCAAGCGCGCAAGTGAACTTAATATAAAGGATTTAAAAATACAATTATTACGATTTTTACTTCGGTTTATTGGGGACCCCCGAGTCCTGCCATAAGGTTCATATTATTAGAGCATATTTGTTTGCATGTTTTTGCCGCGAGTATGTCTGGCTCATGCAGACTTGATGCCTTGAAAATTCTACCTAATTGGTGTGTGAACATCTTGACACCTCCTGTTCCATTACCAGAAAGGGTGAAACCTTATTGAGGACCCAGTTTTTAACCACAAGCACCCGAAACAACAGATTCGAACCCACGATCCTCAACCCGACAAAAGTGCTGCCCCTCGCATATGGCAGCAACAAACGACAACAACAAAAAACTAATCAAAATGATTGCGAACAAAGTTGCAGCGTGTTTCAGATCGGCGGCGCAATTTCCTTCCCCGATGATAAACGAAGGAGCGCGGACAGCACCAGCTGTTTGTCGCCATTGCCGCTGCTGTTGTTGCTAACAATATCGCGCGGGCAGGAAAATTGCGACCATTTAACTTAAGCCTCACTCGTAAGGCACCCGAACGTGGTTGACTTATTTACAGGGAATTAGTCTCTGTCTCGCGCTCTCTCTCTCTCGTAGCTTGCACCCGTGGCACGTAAGCAGACAATTGCCAATCATATTCTTGGTTCTTTCGGTAAAGTCACGTAGAAGGGAAATAATAAAGAATAAAATAATAGTAATATAATATTCATATAATATAATAAATAATAAAATAATATGTATCTACTATTAATATAATATTATATTAATATTATTTTAATATAATATTAATATAATATTATATTTTATTATTTCCCTTCTACGTGACTTTACGGAAAGAACCAAGAATATGATTGACAATTGTCTGGAAATAATAAAATAATATGGATATTATATTAATATTATATTAATATTATTTTATAATATATTAATATTATATTAATATTATTTTATTATTTCCCTTCTACGTGACTTTACCGAAAGAACCAAGAATATGAATCCCTGCAGTCACGAAAGCTTTAAATCAAAATTGAATTGTCAATCAATCAATGTTTATTGATTATCAATATCTATTCATGCTGGAGGCATCCGATGAGCTATCAAGCTATTTTTCTCAGATGTCCAGTTGTAGGGGCACGGGGTCAGAACTGTACAACAACAACAGCAAATAATACGAAAACACGATAGGAGTGTAAAGTGTAGGAAAGGTAAACAAATCACAAAATCATACAGATAAAACTAAACTATATATACTCTTTCGTTTTTTCGGTAAAGTCACGTAGGTTAAAAAGAAAACAAATAAATTAAATCACGACGTTTCGGAGGCAACACAAGCTTCCGTCTTCAGGTGAAACCGTCACAGCAAAATTGCTTGATACCGAAAAAAACAAAGAGTATGAATCCTTGCAGTCACGAAAGCTTCAAATCTAAACTATATATAATGTTTTTTCATCTTACCAGCTAAAGCCCACTGAGCTATTAACTTATTTTATGAAGCGACCTCGCCACACAAATGATAGCTCAGCATAAACGGCTTGGCACGTGGAAATTTATAGCAGCAAAATTATCAAATGCATGTTTTTTAAAATTATATTACAAGGAAAGTTTCATTTTAGCCAGTTACCCAGCTAGCCTGCAAGCGAGAATCGTGGTGCATCGGCATAGAATGGCACCATGGTGGCCCCATGGTGGCTAGGAGATGTTAACTACCTCGCCTGGTATACAGGAGGTCGTGGGTTCAATCCCGACCCTGATGCCTGCTGTATATCTGTAGTTTGCGGTGTTTCATCATCACGATGGCTAGGAGATTTTAACTACCTCGCCTGGTATACAGGAGGTCGAGGGTGCAATCCCGACCCTGATGCCTGCTGTATATCTGTAGTTTGCGGTGTTTCATCATCACGATGGCTTGGAGATTTTAACTACCTCGCCTGGTATACAGGAGGTCGAGGATGCAATCCCGACCCTGATGCCTGCTGTATATCTGTAGTTTGCGGTGTTTCATCATCACGGTGGCTAGGAGATTTTAACTACCTCGCCTGGTATGCAGGAGGTCGTGGGTTCAATCCCGACCCTGACGCCTGCTGCTGTATATTTGTAGTTTGCGTGTTTTCCACGTGGTCGCATGGATTTTCTCCGAGTCCTCCGGTTTTCCCTCCACATATAGAATCAACATCACGCGTTCAGAGAGCATTTGGCTGCTATACATGTCCACGTGGTAAGCTATCATTTGTGGCCAGGTCGCGTCTGAAAAAAAGCTGTATAGCTCAGTGGGCTCGGTCCCATTAGCAGCAGCCGCACGTTAACAACTCTGGCACCGCCCACCTCTCAGCCAGTCTGCATAACAAAGGCTCAGTCCTTTGTTATGTAGACTAGCCGTAGCTTCAGCCGCACCAACCTTACCATAATAATAAAAAAACTCCTATCCAGTGGCTTGCCCTGGCTCCTCCCCCCTCAACCAGTATATATATGGGGTCGGATCTCTTGGAATTTCTCATTTACTTGATACAGCGAGCGTGCTGTGACGGTTCCACCTGAAGACGGAGGCTTGTGTTGCCTCCAAAACGTCGTGATTTTTATTTTTACTTTTATTAATTTTACTTTACCGAAAAAAACCCAAGAATATGAAAAAAAAAATAGTTGAACTTTTTAGTTTTAATTTGAAGAACAAAAAACAACAACAAACGACGTCCGATTACCACGGTTGGCTACGTACGGTGCGAAAGAAGTTCAACGTACAGTCTGTTCTCCTATTAACACGGCTCTCGTAGTCGCGTTCCTGAAGAACACCGCGTTGCAATAAATAACACTGGTCAACACACCTTTTCTGGCATAAGGTATTCCAACCGTTTTAAGGTAATTTTAGGGTGCTGATTCCAAATCTGGCATCAGTTTTTGTCTATCACATCAGGTTTTTGATTACACTGGTCAACACACATTTTCTGGCATAAGGTATTCCAACGGTATTAAGGTAATTTTGGGTGCTGATTCCAAATCTGGCATCAGTTTTTGGCGATCACATCAGGTTTTTGATTACACTGGTCAACACACTTTTTCTGGCATCAGGTATTCCAACGGTATTAAGGTAATTTTGGGGTGCTGATTCCAAATCTGGCATCAGTTTTTGGCGATCACATCAGGTTTTTGATTACACTGGTCAACACACTTTTTCTGGCATAAGGTATTCCAACCGTTTTAAGGTAATTTTGGGGTACTGATTCCAAATCTGGCATCAGTTTTTGTCTATCACATCAGGTTTTTGATTACACTGGTCAACACACTTTTTCTGGCATAAGGTATTCCAACGGTATTAAGGTAATGTTGGGGTGCTGATTCCAAATCTGGAACCAGTTTTTGTCTATCACAGCAGGTTTTAAGATATCAAATATTGCATTTTCAATAAAAACTGCAGAATAAAAATATTAAATAAATGTGGATATCTGCATAAAATTATATTATAAACACACTATCCTAAAAATACAGCACCATCTTTTAACGCTAAAGCAGTCACTGACTCGCAACAACTTGCAATCATAAGTGGCAGAGTTAATTTCGGGTAAAATCAAAGAAAATGGGGTATGCCGATAGCATAAAATGAGATGTGATAGAGCAAATCTGAGATCAGATTTGGAATCAGTACCCTGAAATTAGTCTAAAACAGCTGCAAAAGTCCAGGCGAGAAAAAAAAGTTTTTTTTTTGTTGACCAGTGTAATATACCGTATTGGGGGTAAAGCAGCAGTCCGCGATAACGCGCGAGATGCGTAACGCAGGGTCCGAACAAAGACCAAGGCGCGCGCGGTGGGGTAGCAATCTAGAAGCATCCAGCAGCATCCCAACGCTTCGCGCGACGACGCCGCTACGCCACGAGGCAGCCGTCACAACGGCCACTCGTTCCTGACCCGCGCGACCCGCTAAGCCGTTCCTTTCTGCTCGATCGCGTCAAGTCCAATTCGCGTCCGCGTCATGAACGACAAATAATTTCTCCCGATACATTAATCGCATTACGCACCTCCGAACGGCGTCCTGAAATCAAGGCGCGCCGCTATAGGAGAGAACAGACCGAACGTGCGTACTTACAGGCGAGGGGTGTTGAGGTGGTTCTCCACGGTGGACTTTTTTTTATTTTTTAAAAGTGAACCCCCCCTCGGGCACCATAGGTTAGCGAGCGGGCGGTGACCTTTTTTGTCGCCGGCCCGAGGCACGATCCAAGGCATCGTGGCATTTGTGTTTGTGATGGACAGTCGGTCGGTCGGCCCCGGCGTGCATATAAGATGCGGTGAGAAAATGCTTGCGGCTCCAAAAGAGGGCAATGTAATGCCTCGTCGCTATGGTTTTTGCCCCCCCCCCATCGCATCACAATGTAATCTGGCCGGCTCTGGGAGGACCGAGTTTCTTGTTGCTTTTGGTGGGCAGACTTTGCCGTTGAAATTGCTTTAGGTGGTGGCAATTTTGGGTGGGTTGCTTTGACGGGGCAGCAAAAATGGAATAGGCGGTCTTATTATGTCATCCCGGTAGAGTCTGGAAGTTTTAGAACGATGGTGATGATGATGGTCCTTAATGGAGGGTTTTCTTATGTTGGGTGGTTATATCGCGTAAATATAAACGTGCCCGTTAAAACCCGCCACCACCACCACCCTGACACGGCCAGTTTTGTAAAAGTTTGTCTCGTAAACAAAACGCGGCCCTATTCGTTTTACTGGTTCATCACTAACCGGTTGTGTGTGTGTGTGTTGGAGAAGTAAAACCCACGACAACATGTTACAATTCGAGTAGCTGCGTGACATTTTGCCGGTGATTACAACGACAACAAGCAGCCTCATCATGGCGACAGCCCAGAGTTGTGGAGAAATTCTCCCTCCTGTTTCCGGTCTTAAATAGAGGTGGGGGTAAATGATGATGGTGGTGGTAATGATGGCAAAAACTAACCCAATGTGAAATCCGGGGCCTTAGACTCAAGATCGCAAAAAAAGAAGTTTATCTACGGGACCTTTTTGCCAGTATCAATAATGATGAATAGTAGGAAGAGATTTGACCCTTTCTGGCAATAAAAAAATTAACCCGTAAAAACAAAGTTTTTCACTATAAACCCTTTATATGCGTGGCGGCTAGAGTCCTCTCGTCCTCTGGCTTGAGATGGCTGCCACCTATGGGTCAGATGATTGCCTGCCACCATTAAGCAATTGGTAATTAAATATAAAAAAAAATTGCCTAAAAAGTGTAAAATTTTGGAAAAAAAAATTCACGAAAACAAATTGTCACGCACAACGAGTCTGTGTGCAAAATGTCAGCTCGATTGGATCACGGGAAGTGGGTAAAAAAACGACCGAAAGATTTGCACGGTCGTAAGCGCGCAAGCAAGCAAGTGAACTTAATATAAAGGATTTAAAAAGGTATCCCATACTCATTGGTTCTTTCGGTAAAGTCACGCATGTAGAAATAAAATTACATTGAAATAAATCACGACGTTTCGAACGCAACACAAGCGCTCATCATCAGGTGAAAATGGGGCAAAACACACAGGGAACGCACAGAGGGACATCACGCACAGAGCACACAGAGAACGGCAAACTCCGTGCACTGTGTGTGATGTCACTCTGTGTGTTCTCTCACTGTGTGTTTTGCCCCATTTTCACCTGATGATGAGCGCTTGTGTTGCGTTCGAAACGTCGCGATTGATATTAATGTAATTTTATTTCTACATTCGTGACTTTACCGAAATAACCAATGAGTATAGTAATTCCTGCGGTCACGAAAGCTTCAGTCCTAAGTATCCCGTAGATATAACTGCTGCTCGACCCCAAATATAAGTGCTCTGAGACTTGCAACACGTTCCTTCGGAGTGGGCAGGTAGGAACATGGTTGGACAGCGCATTCGTGCACGACAGCCAGACAACTCATACCTGGTGGGCAGTGTGGAAGCTGTTACTACCTGTATAAGTGTAGTGTATCGTGTCGTGTATAGTGTAGTGTGTAGGTTAAACGTTGAGTTTTATAAGGGCACCACGGGGTGACCCACCCAGCCCCCTCCCCTTGCTTAGGCCCCTCCCATTACCCCCCTCCCTTAGGCCCCTCCCCTGACCAACCCCCCATAGGCACCTCCCCTCTCCGTACCCGGCAGTAGGTCTCCACCAATCAAAAAGCTGTTTGTAAGGTCTCCACCAATCAAAGAGCTGTGTGTATTATATATTTATTTATGCACGACAGACAGACAATTAATCCCTGGTGGGCAGTGTGGAACATTGTTCCTTACCTGTATTATCTTTGTACTGTTCCCCTTTTAGCGTTATTCTCTGGTTTGCGAACACTGGTGGTGAGACAAGGCCACAAAGCAGACGGCTGTCTCTGTTTCAAGGACAGTGCACACATTATTATCAGGGCATGTTTACTTGCATGTTTCGGCCAAAATATAGTGCGGCTAATGCAGACTTGATGGCTTGCAAAATGTATATTTGGTGCCAGAAAGGGTAAAATCTATTCTTATTTTACTGCCGAATTGTTGATTTTTGGCGGGATTTTTTTGTCTACCGGGGAAAAATACGACGTCGTGGGAATTTACGTCACAGGACAATGACATCACTTCCGTGTACCCCCCCCCCCTCCTCGCACCTGTTGGCATGGAGACACGTGGCATTGTTACGAAACGCCTGCGATTGATAAGTTAAAATCTTGCCGAAAGGGGTTTGGTAACCCAGGAGCAGTTCAGATGTCACTCGACACGCATCTTAGCCCTGGCCGGGTATCGAACTGAGGGTTCGGAGGTGGTGTCTGGGATTGTAACGGTGGTGCGAAAGTTCGTGTGCAGTGCTAAAATCCCGGCCACCGGTTCTCGATTTTTTGACCACCGCTAACATCAGTGACGAGTGATATCTGGACCAGTCCTGAGCTCGAGAAAGCCCCTTGACTGACACGGCTTACAGACGTCTTCATGCAGCAGTGATTTGACCGAGCTGTAAGTTATTCATGTGTGTGCTTTTCACTATTATGACTGTTACAAAGGAGAAAATGTAAATCACTTGGTTGAGATATCACCCGACACGGATGTGAGCCCCGGCTTGGTATCGAACTCGGGTCGGAGGTGGTGGCTGGGGTGGTGCAATGGTTCACGCGCAGTGCTACGAACCCAGCGACTCGAGTTCGAATTCGAGCCACGGCTAACATCAGTGGCAAGTGATATCTGAAAGGGTCTTGCTTTCACCCACCCACCCACCAACCCACTCACCCACCCCATCCCCCAAAGAAGCTCCCACCCGTGCCACTCAAAATGCAAACAATGACACATTAATAAGAATCGTCAGCTATATTTAATTCCCGTCTTGAAAACTCACCTCTTTAAATTGGCCTTTACTCTGCTACCCCCCCCCCCCCCCGGCTAGTGTATATATATAAATTAAGAAAAATCTCCGTAGTTTTTGATCAGAAACTCATGCCTTGGTGTATAGATGTTTCTCGTCCTGCGCTATGAAGAGAAGTCGCCAATTATACGTATATTTTGTCCTTTGCTTAAAGGTCACATGGCGTTGTTGTCATTCTCATACTCGCGTGTGAGAATAATTAGACGCACAAGGGGACACCTTCGCAAAAACTGCCACTCACCCGGTGATGCGACGAATCGTCGCGATTCCGGGTCCCGATTCAATTAGAAATGTTTTTTTCCGTCAGTTTAGGCTTCAACATCTCATTTGTTCCAACTCGTTGATTGCATTATCATAAATATATTATTCGCATGTGTGTGTGTGTATACGGTACAGTATATACTTTGCATAAACCATTAATAATTGATACCTCCACTGACATTTAAATGCGTGTATCCTAAGCATAACACTCGCTTTTAAATTTACAGATCAATTCATTTGTATCGTGGGACCTTTTTTTGCCGGTGTCAAAGTATGGAAAATAAGAATGGGTTTTACGCTTTCTGGCATTAAGATGTTCAAACACCAAATAGATTCCATTTGCAAAGGAATCATCAAGTCTGCATTAGGCACATGTGCTTGTGGTGAACATGCAAGTAAACATGCTCTGATAATAATGTGAGTGATTGTTTTTTAAACTGATTGGCCTAGACGAGAGAAAGCTTTTTAAATCCTTTATATTAAGTTCACTTGCTTGCTTGCTTGCGCGCTTACGACCGTGCAAATCTTTCGGTCGTTTTCTAACCCACTTCCCATGATCCAATCGAGCTGACATTTTGCACACAGACTCGTTGTGCGTGAC
>JAAXLI020003496.1:0-10716 GCA_014621495.2 Entosphenus tridentatus | reverse complement strand
TTATTATTTTTATTATTTTATTACTTCCCTTCTACGTGACTTTACCGAAAAAAACAAGAAGACATCACATAAAGTCTGTTAAAGCTAACCAAATACTACAAAAAGCCAGCGAATTATTATTACTAGAGAGTATACAGCACAACAGGAGTGAATTATCTCTCATTTCGGAATCTCTAAAGCACTTGCACTTAAATATAAGCAATAGTGTATCCAATCATTATTGGAATATAATCAATACTATAACACAACAATCGGCTGATAATGTATTTAATCTAACAACAACTCTAATAAATTATCTAGACTTCATAACAAACAATTCCAAACTAAAAACAAACAATTTAAAAAGAAAACCGAAATGAACTTAACTGACACTGTTTTAACCAGCGACATCATTTCCGTCCTTTCTAAAGGCCTTAACTTTGCCATACCCCATGCACAATTCCAGTAGATGAGATAATTGCCGAGGTGGAATCAGCGGTAAAACACCTTCCACATAATGAGGCAGAGATGACTAGATACGAGGTTGCCAAAATAATTGAGAATAGTAAAGTACCAAAAATAAATATTAGCTCTAACGAAGCAAAAGCCTTAAGAGAGCTCCGATTAAATAAAGACATTCAAATTCTGGCAGCTGATAAAGGCCGCACTCCTGTAGCGATGTCACGAGCCGATTATGATAATAAAATAAAGATTTACTAGAGGAAAGTACCTACATTAAAATTAAACGCGATCCAACTAATACTTTAGAACGTAAGACTACTGCAATCATTGCAAATTAATTCATCCCCAAAACTGAGCAATACCAAATTTATCCAAGGGCCTCAATACCACCTAGACTGTATGGGCTACCAAAGATTCATAAAATCGGCATCCCATTACGACCCATAGTAAGTACAATTGGCTCTGCCACATATAAATTAGCAACATATATAATTAACAAATACAGCCCTACATCGGTAGGACATCTTAATTCACAAGAAATTCAGAACATCTTGTGAATCTGATTAAAGATATTAAACTTAATCCGAATGATAT
This sequence comes from Entosphenus tridentatus, assembly GCA_014621495.2. NCBI lineage: Eukaryota > Metazoa > Chordata > Hyperoartia > Petromyzontiformes > Petromyzontidae > Entosphenus > Entosphenus tridentatus. The sequence continues at coordinate 9,681 of JAAXLI020003496.1, read as the reverse complement.
TCTGGTGAGTTTTGATGTGATTTCTTTATTCACTTAGGTTCCAGTTAGCGAGTCGCTTAAATTACTTGATACACTAGTAAATAATACAGGTTTACCTAAAGATATTCCAAAACTAGCTGACCATTGTTTAAATAACACTTACTTCTTATGGAGAGGTGATTTCTTTAAACAAAAGGAAGCAGCAGCAATGGGCTCTCCTTTATCTCCTGCTTTAGCAAATCTGTACATGGAAAAATTTGAAACAAGAGCACTTGCCTCAAGTACATTCAAACCATATTTCTGGTTTAGATATATTGATGACACTTTGGTTGTCTGGCCACATGGTAAAGATACACTTAATGAATTTATAAATCATCTCAATGCACAAAACCCGACCATCCAGTTCACCATGGAAACGGAGGTGAATAACACACTCCCTTTCCTAGATATTTTGCTTGGACATGGTCTAAATGGCAAAATAACACACAGTGTTTACCAAAAGGGAACGCACACTGATGCCTATCTGAATGCAGATTCACATCACCCAGTTCAAAAATCCTCCCTTATCAAGACGTTCATACATCGGGCTAAAATAGTGTCAGATGGTGAAAGTCTAGGGAGAGAGATTAAACATGTTAAAGAAGCACTACGACAGAATGGCTACAATAATGCTCAAATTAACAGAGCACTGAATGCCAAATCACGATCGCAAAGCAACACTGCTGAAAGTGATCAGATTATTAAAACAAATAAAATACGATTTTAAGCTTTCGTGACTGCAGGAATCCATACTCTTTGGTTATTTCGGGAAAGTCACTTAGGTAGAAACAAATCATAGATCACGGCGTTTCGATCGTAATACAAGCAACCGTCATCAGGTGTGAAACAAACACAGCAGGAGGATTGTTGACATAGGAGAAAGAGGTGCTGCACCGAGAGTTTATATAGGACTAGCAGGAAGTACCCGGTGTTGCCCGGTGGAAAAATAGATTTAAAAACTTCTCAAAACTTAAAAACATAGCATATACACAAATACTAAGCTATTGTGAAAGCCCGGCGTGGGGTTTGTCCGTCCATTTGTCCATCAACAAAATTATAAGTAAAACAAGTTTTAGAAAGTGGGGGATAAATAGTTGATCTAAAAGGTTTCCGAAAATGTTTGACCCCCCCGCCACCCTCAAAAAATATTTTTACCCCCGCGTAGGCACATATACCTAAACACCTTACAGTGAGGGAAAAAAGGATTTGATCCCCTGCTGATTTTGTGAGTTTGCCCACTGACAAAGAAATGATCAGTCTATAAATTTAATGGTAGGTTTATTTGAACAGTGAGAGACAGAATAACAACAACAAAATCCAGAAAAACGCATGTCAAAAATGTTATACATTGATTTGCATTTTAATGAGGGAAATAAGTATTTGACCCCTCTGCAAAACATGACTTAGTACTTTGTGGCAAAACCCTTGTTGGCAATCACAGAGGTCAGACGTTTCTTGTAGTTGGTCACCAGGTTTGCACACATCTCAGGAGGGATTTTGTCCCACTCTACTTTGCAGATCTTCTCCAAGTCATTAAGGTTTCGAGGCTGACGTTTGGCAACTCGAACCTTCAGCTCCTTCCACAGATTTTCTATGGGATTAAGGGATGGAGACTGGCTAGGCCACTCCAGGACCTTAATGTGCTTCTTCTTGAGCCACTCCTTTGTTACCTTGGCCGTGTGTTTTGGGTCATTGTCATGCTGGAATACCCATCCACGACCCATTTTCAATGCCCTGGCTGAGGGAAGGAGGTTCTCACCCAAGATTTGACGGTACATGGCCCCGTCCATCGTCCCTTTGATGCGGTGAAGTTGTCCTGTCCCCTTAGCAGAAAAACACCCCCAAAGCATAATGTTTCCACCTCCATGTTTGACGGTGGGGATGGTGTTCTTGGGGTCATAGGCAGCATTCCTTCTCCTCCAAACACTGCGAGTTGAGTTGATGCCAAAGAGCTCCATTTTGGTCTCATCTGACCACAACACTTTCACCCAGTTGTCCTCTGAATCATTCAGATGTTAATTGGCAAACTTCAGACGGGCATGTATATGTGCTTTCTTGAGCAGGGGGACCTTGCGGGCGCTGCAGGATTTCAGTCCTTCACGGCGTAGTGTGTTACCAACTGTTTTCTTGGTGACTATGGACCCAGCTGCCTTGAGATCATTGACAAGATCCTCCCGTGTAGTTCTGGGCTGATTCCTCACCGTTCTCATGATCATTGCAACTCCACGAGGTGAAATCTTGCATGGAGCCCCAGGCCGAGGGAGATTGACAGTTCTTTTGTGTTTCTTCCATTTGCGAATACTCGCACCAACTGTTGTCACCTTCTCACTAAGCTGCTTGGCGATGGTCTTGTAGCCCATTCCAGCCTTGTGTAGGTCTACAATCTTGTCCCTGACATCCTTGGAGAGCTCTTTGGTCTTGGCCATGGTGGAGAGTTTGGAATCTGATTGATTGATTGCTTTTGTGAACAAGTGTCTTTTATACAGGTATTGTAACAAGCTGAAATTAGGAGCACTCCTTTTAAGAGTGTGCTCCTAATCTCAGTTCGTTACCTGTATAAAAGACACCTGAGAGCCAGAAATCTTTCTGATTGAGAGGGGGTCAAATACTTATTTCCCTCATTAAAATGCAAATCAATTTATAACATTTTTGACATGCGTTTTTCTGGATTTTGTTGTTGTTATTCTGTCTCTCACTGTTCAAATAAACCTACCATTAAAATTATAGACTGATCATTTCTTTGTCAGTGGGCAAACGTGCAAAATCAGCAGGGGATCAAATACTTTTTTCCCTCACTGTACATACAATAGAGTGAGTAGTAGCTTGTGACTCTATAGTCGTGTATTGAGAGAGCGCCATCTAGGGGACAACGAGGGCTATCTGCATAAGCCACCACTGGGTAACTAATACCCAATGGGCAGTGTGGGATCCATCTGGGCCAAAGGTGACGGGCGGAGCTAGAGAGTATGTGCGAGAACAGTCGAGAAGGTTCTACGAGGGGGCGTGTCCGGAGGCGGAGCTTGCTCCACCGAGGAGAAAATAAGGGGAGGAAGTGAGAAGACTCTTGGTCAGTGTGGGAAGCCTGGAGTCCGGACTGCGTCATCGCCACCGTCTACTCGCCACTGGCCACGTGGCGGTTCTTCCAGCGAAGCCGTCTCTCCTCCCGGCACGCCGTCAGCCAGCGGTGGACAGGGAGTGAGAGGGAGAGACGCGCCGCAATGGAAAAATCTGGCATGTTGCATGGTCACGGCGGCCGCAAGATCCTCGATGGTACCTGGTTCTATTCAGGGCGTTGATGTTCGTATCTTAGTGGATACGGGGGCTTCCGCTACAATCATTTCTGATGTAATTTTTCAGCTTCTGTCTATTCCCGTTTCACGAGTTCGACCGGCCTTTGACGTTTGCGTTGCTGCTAATGGGGGTAGCATTGGCATCATCGGCCAGGTGGATGCCCACATTGCGATTGGGGATGTCGCTGTGTCAGGGCCGGTCTTGATTTCGAGGTCCTTGGCTGTGCCCTGCTTGTTGTTCACTGATTTTCTTGGGAGGATGCCTGTTAAAATTCTCGTGGATCAGGGTTGTTTGGAAATGCCCTCCTGTTGCAAATAGTTTTTTCTACCGTCTCCGCTCTTGCCTTCGTCGCTGTGCGCCGCTGTGCAGGCGCTAGCAGACGTTACAGTTGAAATTCTGCCATGTTCCCAGATGCTGGTGCCATTGTGTTATCGGAAAAGAATCGTAGCGATGATGTGGCGGCCGGGGTCCTTCTGACCCCGTCTAATACTGCGACCCGGAGTCTGACGCTTGTTGGCGCTCAGACGATAGTTCGTTCCGGACAGGCCCCGTTTTTGCAAGTTCTAAATTGGGGGGGGGGGGGGGCGACTCATTCCACTTCTGTGTCGGATGATCGATGGATCACGGAGCTATGTCGAGAGAATCTGTCGTTGTCTTCCAACCAACGCAGGGAGTTGCGTGCACTTCGGTGTGAATTTGCTGACGTTTTCAGTAAAGATGATTTCGATTTGGGACACACGTCCCTTTTGTCCCACCACATTGATACGGGTGAGGCCAGCCCTATTCGTCAGAACTCGCATCGGTTGAGCCTATGGGAGAAGAACGTGTGCAGTGCACTGTGAATGATATGCCCTTGGGGCGCACCGGTCGTACTTGTTAAGAAAAAGGACGGGAATCTCAGATTTTGCATGGACTTCCGCAAACTGAATAAAATGTCAGTGGCTGACTCCCTGGATGTGTTGTCCGGAGCGTGGTATTTCTCGACTCTCGGTTTGTCTTCCGGGTTTTGGCAATTCCCCTTGGATGACTCTTCAAAACTGAAGACCGTGTTCCGCACGCCTCAGGGACTCTTTCAATTCAATTGCCTTTCGATGGGGTTGAATTCAGCTCCCGCTACATTCCAACGCTTGATGGAGCTCGTCTTAGCTGGCTTGCAGTGGGACAATTGTCTCATTTATCTGGATGATGTAATTGTGTTTAGTCGCACGTTTGATGAACACCTTCGACACCTGCGCGACGTTTTTGAGAAGATGCGCTCCGCTAACCTCAAATTCAAACCAAAAGAATGTCATCTATTGCAACATTCGGTGCATTACTTGGGTCACGTTGTGAGCTCCGATGGTATTGCCATGGATCCGACCAAAACAGCCTGTGTTCGCGATTGGCCGACCTCAACATGCGTGGGGGATGTACGAAGCTTCTTCGGATTCGCGTCATATTACCGTCGGTTTATGCCATATTTTGCTATGGTCGCTAAACCCCTGCACGCGCTGACTGCTAAAAATCACAGATTTAAATGGGGTCCGGAGGAGGAAGCGGCGTTCGTGGCCCATCGCAGTTGCTTATCCGACGCACCCACGCTCGAATATCCAGATTTTTCCTTAGATACCGAAGCCAGCGACATGGGTATCGGCGCCATTTTATCGCAATCGAAAAATGGTGTAGAGAAAGTAGTCGCTTATGGCAGCCATGTCCTTTCTCCAGCGAAAAGTCATTTCTGCGTAACAAGATAACTTTTGGCCATTGTGTACTTTGTGCGTCAGTATAGGCCCTACCTTTACGGCAGGAAATTAATTGCCCACACTGACCATGCGGCTCTCCAATACTCCTTGAAGATCAAGCAGCCGGCCGGCCAATTGTCTCGTTGGCTTGAAATTTTACAAGAATTTTCCTTCGAGGTCGTTTATCGTCAAGGTTCCCGGCATTGCAACGTGGATGCGCTGTCACGATTGCAACATGCTTCCCGCTGCGCATGTTCTTCTGGAACGATTCGTTGTATGCCTGTCACTTCACCTCCGCGAACTGTCATGTCCGCGGTGGATGATTCAAAGACGCACGCTGCTCATGTGCCGGCTGACAGCGTCCTGCAGCTTCCGTGCTCCGTGTGGGTGCGCGAGCAGCTGCTGGATGATTCCTTAGCTACTTTGCGGCGTCGAGGGGAACACACACATGACTCTCTGGCGTTGGATGACAGTGGTCGTTTGGCTTTTCATGACGGCCTTTTGATGTGGAGAGAGGATATGGTAGACCGATGGCGGATTATAGTCCCCGTTACCCTCCATGACGGCTTGGTTCGTGTCTTGCAAAGTGAAAAATTGTTGCACCTCGGTGTTCAAATAACTTTGCGGACGCTGCAACGGGATCACTTTTAGCCCGGCATGATGGACGAGGTCTCTATACTTATTCGTTCCTGGCCTGACTGCGCTCGGCGGAAACCGCTAAATTGTAAATTTAACTACTTTCAAGTTAGAAATGTAAACCCCAGTTTGTGAGTTAAAAGCGTCGCAAGTTGCGTACACAGACATACAGAGAGACACACAGACAGACAAAAAAAACATTTTATAGGTAAGAATTAAGTACTTGCAACAATAATTTACCTAAATACATTTGTAATAAAGGACTTCGCCACGCACTGCTTGGTCTCCGTCACTCTTTATTCGGGTTAACACCCGCACCCCGCTGGTCCCAACACCGGACCAGCTGCTCCTCACGACGTGCCCCGCATATGCTCTTCCGTCAGTCTCACGCGCTCCCCCCGCTCCGCACACCGCTGGCCGACGGTGTGCTGAAGCTCCTGCGGCCACGTGGCTGATGGCGCGGATTCCCTCCGGCCACCCAACGTGGTCCCGCTTCTTCACTCCACTGACTGACCCGGAGCCCTTCCGGGCTCCCACCTATATCCCCTTCACCACGTGACCCTGTCTCCTCCCTCACACCACGTCCTTCCGAACCTTCTAGATCTGGCCTCCCCATCGCGCCCCGCTGGCTCCGCCCCTAGGTTCTACCCCCACTCACCTCGCTTCCAATTGGACCCGAGGTGAGCAGGGACCTTCACATATGCCCCCATACTGGCTCCGCCCCCCAATACCCCGGCCCGTATGATTGGCCCAAAGGTCAGCAGCGAACCCCGCTTACGCTCGCATTACACATTTTTACATAAAAGACCCATTGCCATTGTACCGTTTAGCCATGTTACTTAGGGGGAAAACGTTTAACGTGCTACATGTAAAGTTTGCACACAATAACCCTAATCTTTATAATTAATGTAATTATGTATTTAATGATAAATGAAAAGAAAAGTTTGATCATTGCCTGAATAATTAAAATTAAACTCGACGTGCGGTGGAAAAAAAACTTACGCTCGCACGCCAAGAATCGATGGTTGTTGATTTCTTTAGAATCGGCCTATTCCCGTTTAATCGATACCACAAATGCTCACCAGATATTGATCCTCGCAAGTCCTGTATGCAGGTTGTCACCACACACTTCATGGTCATTTCCCCCCCCCCCAATACAAAGGGGGGTACACAGGGGGGGGGGTACCCACATGCCAAATTTAAAGTTTGCAGCATGTTGGGAAGTAAGCTAAACATTTCGAACAGACACATTCACAAATTTCCCTTTTATATATACTCGCTTTAATACCCGGCTTGGATTCACCACGCCAGGTCGCCTTTGTCTCCCCAGTGGCGATGTTCACACACCACACGAACTAATCGTTTGAGGCCAAGTCGACCTAGGGGAGGGCCCAGGACCGGTTAAAATAATCGTCACCGGTGGTGACCGTGAGCAGGAATCAAACTCGGGTCGCCGGGTTTGTAGCGCAAGCACGCTAACCGCTACACTACCGCGTCCATAGGTACACATACACGTGCTTGATGCAGACTCACACAACTTTCAGGGTGCGTACGGCAGTAAACGACTGAAATAATAAAGCAATGCTGCTCGAAGAACGCCTTAGACCTGCAATACATGTGTATGGCACTTACTCGCGGAGGGTTGGGGGGGATGCGTGACATCAGCTGGCACACTCCGTTACGCTTCCGCATGCGGGTGACATCACAGATATGACGTCATAGCTCACTTGCCATGCAAAATATATCCATTATTGCGCCCCGCCCCCCAAAAAAATACAAAAGTTACTTTTTTGATTTTTTGCATGGTGTACAGTCTGGACCGTAACCACATGCCAAATTTAAAGTTTGTTGCATGTCGGGAAGTATGCTAAACATTTTGAACAGACACATATTCACAACTTTGGGGGGGGGGGGGGCACTGCGTAGCGATTCGCGCGCTGCGCTATGAACCCGGCGACCCGAGTTCGATTCCCGCTCACGGCCACCACCACCACCGGTGATGATTATTTGAACCTCCCCTAGGTCGACTCAGCCTCAAATGAGTAACTGCTGTGGTGTGTGAACATCGCCACTGGGGAGACAAAGGCGGCCGGGCGTTGTGAATCCAAGTCCCGGGCGAAGCCGGGTAGTAAAGCTAGTATATTATATAATTACAATACCCCCCCTTCTCTGCCTCTGATCTCTGCACCTGATTGGGTTAAATGATGACGTCATCGTGCTGCTCTATTTAAGACCAGGATCAGGTGGAGGGGCTTCACTCTTCTGGAAAATTGTGCGATGATGCTGGATGTAATTACCAGTAAAACGTCGTACTAAAATTTTTTAAATATTGTGGATGCACTCTTCAACACACCGGTGGGCTAAAGTAGTGAATTTTTTTTTTGTCAACGTGACACATTTTTTACTGATTGGCCATGTCGGGTGGTGGAGGGTTGCGACACATTTATAAATAACGCAATCTAACCGAAAAACCTTTATTATGAAGGACAGCCATTGTTGACTTCATCACAAAAGTGGTACCTGTTTTATCGACCCTCCGGCGGGAGGGGTGATGGGCTGAGTAAACCCCCCACCCAACAAGGAGAAGGGTTTGAATTCACAACCTTACGATGACAAGCTGCTTGCTCTTTTAACTTTCGCCGATCTTGCTGGCTTCCCGACTAAGTCCCAATCTCTCGTTTCCTGCAGTTAATTTCTAGCAGTTATGATGACTGCCGCCAGCAAGTCCACGGTGGTTGTTCCTAATTCATTACTCTTGTTCATATTTATTCATGGCGTTTTAGTCTTCACGAATAACATTTGTCGGAAAACCAAGCTCTCATTGGTGCCGTCACCGTGCCCGACTCCCCTCTGCAAGATGACTGGAGTTGCTTGCTTTATGCAATCAATCAATAGCCGGGTGGTGGTGGCTACGCACGTGGCTCTAATTCAGCACTGTGGAGGCAGCGAGGGTTGGTGGTTCGCACGATTGTTGCTAAACTCCCTTCCCGTGGGTGTCGAGGAGGTAGGTGCCGTGCCCCGACTCGCCAGGAGAATGTAGTACGGGCAGTCCCCCGACTTACGAACGGACTCCGTTCCAGATGCCCGTTCGTAAGTCGAACGGTTCATAAGTCGGAAGGAAATAATGATATACTGTATTTAAATCCCCATACAGTCAGTGTCATAAAATGTGTTACGATTCAACAACAAAAGGAAGCATTGTTAAACTCATACATAATAATAAATATTGTATATGTTCACACACAGACACACACAGACACAGACAGACACAGACAGACACACTAACGACAAATGATCTTTCAATTTTATTGAGGAACTGTGTTGTCTTGGTGTGATCTGGGACTGTTGTTGTCTTGCCCAAATTTGCATTTATTGTTGAAAAATCGGCATCATTTGATATACTTTTGTCATTTGTAGTTGTATACCTTACTGTTATTTATTTTAGTGACTTGGTTACCTTTCCTATACTCTACACTCCCTATCGGTTGTCATATTCTCTGTTGTTGTAACTGTCTGACCCGCTCCGACTGGACATCTGTGAAAAAGAGCTTCATAGCTCATCGGATTCCTTCAGTCTCACTAAATATTCTTATCCTCCGTATAGCCTGAAACAGACTTTTGGGGCAAGTGCTGTTAGTGAGCACCTACAGTGAGGGAAAAAAGTATTTGATCCCTTTCTGATTTTGTACGTTTGCCCACTGAAAAAGAAATGATCAGTCTATAATTTTAATGGTAGGTTTATTTGAACAGTGAGGGACAGAATAACAACAAAAAAATTGCATTATAATGAGGGAAATAAGTATTTGACCCCTCTGCAAAACATGACTTAGTACTTTGTGGCAAAACCCTTGTTGGCAATCACAGAGGTCAGACGTTTCTTGCAGTTGGCCACCAGGTTTGCACACATCTCAGGAGGGCCCATCTTCTTGGTTCTTTCGGTAAAGTCACGTAGAAGGGAAGTAATAAAACAATAAAAATAATAAAACATAATAAAATAATTCTCACGACGTTTCGG
>JAAXLI020003488.1:0-10738 GCA_014621495.2 Entosphenus tridentatus | reverse complement strand
TTACCTACGTGACTTTACCGAAAAAACCTAAGAATATGAATCCTTTCTGCGTCGCTTTGCAAATGTGTCGCCGCTTTTTGAACAACGCGACATGATTTGCGTCGCCTCAACCCCCACACACTTGCGTCGGCCACGGCGTCATCCGTCCTTTCTCGTGTCTGTCGCCCTCAGCCTTCGCTTCCACCTACCCTGTACACACAAACTACTTTGCGCCGCACATTAAAAAAAAGTACTGTCCTGTAGAGTGAAAAAAACTATCTATGCACAGCGTTTTGGCGATTGGGAAATATTGCTTTGGTTTATGTCATTTTTATATTCGTCGTCGCAACTTTCAGGAGCGCATCCCCGACGTAAACCCCGGGGTATTACCGTGCGTTTCTTTCTCATCCTGCACATTGTTGCATTTCCTCGCCGCAGCCTGAAATGTGAATGTAATGCAAGTTGGACCGACGTTCTTTCTCACATGCAGCCCTTCCTTGATAAGATGCCCACGACATTGTCAGCCTGTCTTGTTGGGATGTTCCTCCTCTGGCAACGTGGCTCCCACTTTCATCACCAAGGCATCAATGAATGCAAGGCAATTTTGAAACACTCTATTACATTGGAAAGGGGCTCTCCCATCTCACCTCTATGTATGTATGTATGTTGAAGATATTTTGCACCGTACGTAGCCCACCGTGCTAATCCGCGGTGGGGGGGGAGGGGTTAACAAAGTAAACACAAAAAGGAGTTCTCAAGAAATTATTTTTCAATCTAGATTTAAAAGTGCATAGCTCCAGTGGCTTCCTAATATCGGAAGAAAGAGCGTTCCAGACGGCCGCAGAAGCGCATCTGAAAGCGTGCGATGCGGTGACCGTCTTTGTTCGATGGCCAGCCCAAAAGCCGCTGCGAGGATGACCGGAGTTTGCTTGATGGGTTATGCTCCTTGACGAGATCAGCGAGAGATTATGGTTCATTAGTGACGAGTACTTTGTGTGTAAGGAGTGGGACCTTATAATCCCTCCTCCTCCGCCTGGCACATTCACACTTCGAGTTTGTTTCCCCTTGCCTTCAAAGGGTTCCTTCTTCCTTCTAGATTTGAAGCTTTCGTGACTGCAAGGATTCATACTCTTAGGTTTTTCGGTAAAGTCATGTAGGTAAATAAATAAGTAAAAATATAATTGAAATAATAATAGAAATATATTTTTTTTTTACTAATAATACAAAATATAATTGAAATAATAATATTAATATTATTTCAATTATATTGTTTATTATTATTTTTACCTACGTGACTTTACCGAAAAACCTAAGAGTATGCTTCCTTCTTCCTGTTTTGTACGGCTGGATTGCTAACCCCCCGTGTTCATTCTTTTGGTCGGTATCTTTTATGACCACTTTGCGCTTCTCTCCAAAACCGATTCCCCCCAACAACAAATGGTCGTAAAACCCATCAAATACCCGAGTGGGGATGGTCTTCAGTCAGCAGTGAGTTAATAAAATAAACGCTGCCCACGTGCGTATGTGTGTGGTGGAAATGTGATTGTGATAGTGGGTGTTGGATGCTCGGGTGAAGGAATCGCCATGGAGAGGTGACGTCTAATGAGGAAGTTGGTATGCTCAGTAAATATGATTAAACATGGTTCTTGTGCAGTGACAGGCTCATATGTACGTGTTCAAACAGATGAAGACTAAATTAAAAAAGGATATTCTTTGCAAATGTTTCAGTCTATCGTTTAGAAAGTGTGCGGATATTAGGGATGTTTTCCAGAATTTCAGATTAATCTGTAAATCCAGCCTAGATACTAAAGCTTTGGGTGATCCGGAAATAAAACAAAAATCTGATCAATCTGAAAGTATGTCACGTGAAATGTCGTCAAGGAAATGCTTAATGTAGTCGAGATTATGGATGTATAGGTTACACATCAGCTGCATCTATTCCAAGTGCTGCAGGTAAGAGAGGCAGAGTGAAAAGTAAAAATGTTGACAGATCGCACTTGGATCATCGACCGTGTTTAAGTGATTTTGAAAGAAAATTATTAGAATATAAAAGCCATGTATTCCATGAAAATGTTGGTCAGGATATTTGTGCGATCCACTGCTGGATGAGGGCCTTCTCCATGCTGTGTGGGTCACGGGGGTTGCTTGGACATAGCTTTTGCGCACGGGCACAGTGTGTGTTAGTAGTGCACATGGGAAGTATTGACTTTGGATCATGGTGCAGCACGACACTGGATTTTGCTGCACTGCCTACTGTTGACAACTTCGCCCTGCAGCAAGCCTATAACACATGTTACTGGTAGGAACGTTCTAGTTACACCAGCCCACAGGGGATTATTGTGTCCGTTCGTCGTGCAGGGAGGGGCTAGGTGGGGAGGGTGGGGCTGGGTGGGGAGGGAGGGGCTGGGTGGGGAGGGTGGGGAGGGTGGGGCTGGGTGGGGAGGGTGGGGATGGGCTGGGTGGGGAGGGTGGAGCTGGGTGGGGGTGGGCTGGTCACCCCGTGGTGCCCTTATAAAATTCAACGTTTAACCTTCTCACGCCGGCTTGTGCCCGCCCTCGCAGTCGGGCATATTTGCGGAATACACCACGCCGCCATTGACCCTGGCCATTGACCGAGCAACCCAACGTTCCTACCAGCTCCCTCCGCAGGAGGAATGTGTTATGCACGGTGGTGGTCACCCATCCAAACACTGTCCAGGCTCACCACCAGTATAGACTCCGAGAAGTGATGAGATTGGATACATTCTGGGCTATTTGGACAGAGGTAGCAAATATGATAGACTCATGAAATGGGTATCGTCATGAAACAAAAACATCACCTTCAAGAGCATAGTAAGATGCACGTGTCCTCATTTTTTGTTAAATGAATGCATTTAGGAAGCGTTAAACACACTTGAAGTTATATTACGAAACGTGCGATGAAATCCGTACAATTACCGACACTTATTATAATCGGACACTGCGGTACTTTAAAAGCCACAGCATAAATAACAGCGCAGGATGCCATTAGCGGCTGCGAAAAATAAACATTTTACAAACACATTTTAACCTCATTCGGTCAGTAATGCATCGGTGCAGAATGTTGCTATGAGCTGTTATTAAGTGTGTGTGTGTGTATTTTAATTGCCATTTATTTGTAGTACTGTGGAGAGTTCAGTAGTGCATTAAAACACTGACTTGCCCGCCTGCCAGCTCTGCAAATATCCAGAGGGCTACTGGCAAAACCCTCAACTTTGACCGCCCTGTTATTCATTGGCAGGGCTTTGTCGGGTGGGTCCGTGCCAGCAGGTGCAGCTGCACTCAGGTGCGTTGCTTATCAGTGTGTGTGTGTGGAGCATAACCACTTTCATATGGGTGTGGCCAAGCCACAAAAAAAAACACGTGACCTTCAGGTATTTATTATAAAATCTATATGTTTATTTGCGGTCTGTCCAAGCCACTGCAATCATCGTAAATACATTCACCGCAGTCTGACACTTACAAGTCTCCGATTGTCATGAGCATTCACGATTGATGTAATGCCTAGATCACCTTTACACGTGTATACTTTCCTGCCTTACAACATTGGCTTGAAATCTTTTCGTTTAACCGGTGGCACGCGAATACATCCGTCGCAAAAGTCAGTGGTCTCCCCTGCTCAGAAGAGCCGTGATACAGTGCCCCAAACCGCTGGCAACCCAGACTAGTGAGTGGTTAAAGTTCCGCATTGTATAGGTAGCAGCGTGCACGTGTAATACATTGCTTTGAATGATGGCTTTTAGTGGATGGCACAGATTTGTTCATGCAGTGAGTGGTGGCCAACCTGCTGGGCTTGTGAACTGACCAGGGCTTGGGAATCGATGGGGCGCTGACCCTCACTGTGGCACGCACGTGGGTTTTGTGTGTTGTCCGTGAGCTTTCTCAGGCTATTCTGGGATTATTTCTCGAATGCACCATCCATCGCTCGTTCCGCGAAGAGGTGGCCAAACATCTCGAACAACGGCACGTTCAGGTGTATTATCGGTCACGTGAAATTTGAATTGATTTGCAATGTTGTGGTTTAAAGTTGTACTTTGTTTTGGCCAAAATGGCATGTTTTACACGTCCGCCGTAAAGTTTCAAGTACAATATTTATGTGTCTGCCAATGATTAACCACATACGTGTTCAAACAACCTTTGGAAAATGCTCACTTGAGCTCCACTCTGCCTATTGCTGCATTATATCCAAGTGCGTAAGAGTGAGTAAAACCGTTTTCACCTCTCGCTTTGCTTTCTATACTGCCGTGTGACGATACATCTAATTTGTCCGTCTTCAATGCTGTTGTTAACGTTGTTGTTGCTTTATTTAAAATGCATTCATGTCAATGGTTTAACGTGATGTTGTATGCATCGTAATGCTCTGCATTGCGACATGTCACATCGAAAATCCCCTCTCGTGTCGGGAATATGAACACGGTCTGCGATTGCATGCATCGGCTTGCGGTGTGGAAAATGAGCTTGCGCTTAAAAGGGCTTCTTGTGTACACCAGTGGTACATTTTCAAATCAAATCTACGTAATCAACCGACTGAAGTTACCCTCGAAATCTTAGTATGCGCTAAAACAAAAAATACATTGATAAATGACGCAACAACAGTATTCAACGTGTGCCCAGGCATCCCACGTTGTATTGCGTCAATTTCGTTGGTAACAAGTGAGAGTGGAGGGAGGGACAGGCCGAAGGGACTCGAGACTCGTACTATCCAACCCACTTCCGCACTCTTCATGAAACTCTGCGCTTCGTGCAGAGCAAAGTCGATCTGTGGGGAGCATTTCATACCTTGGAAGACTGCTCGATTGCAATGGTTATTTCTGACACTATTTAAACCGACGTCTCTCCTTTCTACGTTTGTAAGAGCATTGCCATCTTTCTGTCTGATGCTGCTTAACAGCCAAGCGTGCAGTCTGCTGGTAAAACATTGCTATGTGACGGTACCGATGCAGTATCTTTAGCAGTTGCCTCTGATGAGTTCTTCACATTGGGACGCATTTATCACCGAGCTGGTTTTCAGTTCGCTGAGTTTGCATGTTGCGTAGCCAAGATGGCTCTCGCTGGACTGACAGCATGTGCCAATAATGGAAGGCACATAAATCAGACGCGGTGATTCCAGGGGCCTCGTTGTGCAAAGCAATACAAGTATAAATGTGATCCGTAGTGTTCTGCGAGCGGTTTATATTGTCTGCATGGATAGCCGTGCGGTCAGCTATTATCGTGACAACTGTTAATGGATGTGTAGGCGGAGGGGGGGCGATGCGTGCACAGCAGTAATAGTACACCACCAAGAACACTGCCTGCAAAGACTCCGTGGCAGATGGGATGTAAACACAAATAGTCGGATCAAATCCCCAGTGGCTTTTTTTGGAAATGCTGTAGTTAAAAATGGTATTTTGAGGTTACTAAGGGAAACATTTAAATGGTAATATTTTTGGGTTCTTTATGCAGTGAAAACTATTTGCAAGATTTTACCGGGAGAGCTGTGCTTGGATTATTTAGTGAACGTTTTTTCTGCTTATGGTAGTAAACCAGACTGCCCAGTAAAAAGTCTCTTGTTCTCACTCAAAACACATAGGTCAGAAGTATATATATATTTTTTTAAAACTGCTATCAACTGGCCAATTATAGCAATTAATCATGCAACAAAACAAGCATAGAATACCGTGCATGCAGTGTTTTCTCGTGACGCAGAATCGTCACGCGTATGCTGTATTATACCCAAGCAACACTTTATTGTGAGCATATATGTGCAATGAGCTGCATGCAGTTTGGTTATTGTGATGTCCTGCTGTTGCTAGAAAATAGTAACCCTACACAGAGTGTCCACGCTATCTTCCTGCAGTGAGTGAAGTGCATTAATAATTCATCTTGGATATCATTAAGTTTCTGCCTATATGATATGCAGCGGTTATCGTAGAAATATCATCATTATTAGTTTTACTACCACGCTTGATAATTACCAAAGGCTTGTGGCTGGCCATCGAACAAAGACGGTGGTCATTGCATCGCGCGCTTTCAGATGCACTTCTGTGGCCGTCTGGAACGCTCTTCTGATATGAGGAAGCCACTGGATCTATGCAACTTTTAAATCTCTATTGAAAACTAATTCGTTCAGAACTGCTTTTTGTGTTTAGTTTGTGCTTCCCCCGCGCACGTCTGATTAGCCACAGTTGGCTCCGTATGGTAAGAAAGAAGTTCAACATACTGTACATGCATACAAAGGCGGAGTTTCACCAAATCTCGAGATGCTCTTTCAGGTGTGTCCTGCTCAATTTGGAGCAAGTGGTTTGCGTGCCTCCGTACGTCTGGAGCTTCAGTTCTGTTACCCTGCTTGTCACTTCTCTTTGGGCATGCTGGGTTCTTCCTACGTTAGCAGGCACGTACTGATGTATCACACTGGTCAACACACTTTTTCTGGCATAAGGTATTCAAACGGGTTTAAGGTAATTTTAGGGTGCTGATTCCAAATCTGGCATCAGTTTTTGTCTTATCACATCAGGTTTTTGAGATATCAAATATTGCATTTTCAATAAAAACTGCAGAAGAAAAATATTAAATAAATGTGGATATCTACATAAAATTATATTATAAACACACTATCCTAAAAATACAGCACCATATTTTAACACTAAAGCAGTCACTGACTCGCAACAACTTGCAATCATAAGTGACAGAGTTAATTTCGGGTAAAATCAATGAAAATGGGGTATGCCGATAGCATAACAATGAGATGTGATAGAGCAAATCTGAGATCAGATTTGGAATCAGCGCCTTGAAATTAGTCTAAAACAGCTGCAAAAGTCCAGGCCAGAAAAAAAAGTGTTTTTGTTGTTGACCAGTGTTATCGACCATCACATCTATTTACCATACTAACTCTTTTTAACCATTTTTTTATTACCAGGTAAGGCCCACTGAGCTACATAGCTTTTTTACAGAAGCAACTTGGCCGCAAACAATAGCTCAACTAAAGTGGCTTATTGTGTGCACATGCATAGCAGCGAAATACTCTAAAACGTACGTTGCCTTTAAATGTGGAGCAAAAAAACCGGAGGACCTGGAGAAAAATCCACGTGACCACGTGGAGAGCATGCAAACTCCCAAATATACAGGTGTCGGGGTTGAGATCGAACTCACGACTTCCTGTATACGAGGCTAGATGGTTAACATCTTTCCACTGTGGTGCCAATCTTCCTGTTCTGGTTGCTTGCGAGTGTTACAACATCCTAGAACAAATTAATCGTTGATATTTTGGCTAGGCTATGTAGCGATCCGACACATCCAAACAAATAAAGTTGTCACGTGTAACGTGACAATTATTAATGGTGCAGGACATGTGACGTGCTTAGGCTGCTATGTACATTTTACATAAACTGGTGTTCCTCACCACTGAAGCCTGTTGAAGTTCCGTGTATTTGTCATTGTGGATTTTGAAAGTTGCAGTTGAGTGTTGGATACCCACTATAACATCAATGATTAGTGACACCATGGGCTCTGTTAAATGACCAAGTAGTTTTTTTTTAATCACCGGACTCATTATTTAATTCTAAAGTGCTGACTTAAGCGACATGCTTAAAATACCAACAGCATCTGCAAACATCGGAGGTTTAATCGGTGTTAATCTTCACTCTTTAGACGATTCCTTCAGTGAAACACCAAGCACGCTGGGCACAGAAGGTTAGCAGTAACGTTCTGCAATTTATAATTACCAGTTGCAAAGGACTTAAAGTGGCACATGGACAGCTCTGAGAGCGGTAACTCTTTTCCAGTCATTACATGCGTCTGTCATTAACGGCTCTCTGCACATGAAATATCTAGAACACCTGAAGTTGGCCAATATTTACAATTATCGTATGAGAAGTGCAGGTAATTGTTGGAAAATTGTAAACGAATACCCAATGCATTATACTAATAGGGGTTTTCCCCTTTTTTCTGGCAACAAAACTGATACCTTTTGAAAGGAATCATGCTTACATTAACCACAATACCTGCAGTCAAATGCAAACAAAAAGCAATATTCTGATAATTTATGTATTAAATTTCGATTTAAAGCTTTCGTGACTGCAGGAATTCATCTTCTTGGTTTTTTCGGTAAAGTCACGTAGAAGGGAAGTAATAAAATAATAAAAATAATAAAACATAATAAAATAATTCTCACGACGTTTCGGCCACAACGCAAGCAGCCGTCTTCAGGTGAAACCAGGTCTGTCGAGGCGACTTTACCGAAAAAAACAAGAAGATGAATTTATGTATTGTCTTTAAAACTGATTGGTCCACACCAGAGACAGCTTTCTTTGGAGCCTAGTCTCATATGGTGTTCGACCAGATGACGCCAAAAGTCGATTCGATAATGTATGCACTGTCTTTGGTGCATTGTCTTTGAGTTGTGCGCCGGACGGGTAACACTTAGCGTTGATTAACTAATTGCAAGGACAAACGCATGTATGAAAGTGTTACAGAGGCCACGTATATGTATGTTTTTTTCTCCTTGCTTTACAGTGCATCCCATTATGCAGTACAGATAATCCCCGATTTACGATGGTCCGGCTT
This sequence comes from Entosphenus tridentatus, assembly GCA_014621495.2. Lineage (NCBI taxonomy): Eukaryota > Metazoa > Chordata > Hyperoartia > Petromyzontiformes > Petromyzontidae > Entosphenus > Entosphenus tridentatus. The sequence continues at coordinate 2,200 of JAAXLI020003488.1, read as the reverse complement.
ACGATATTTCTATCTTACGATGGCGATAGCGATACCACAAAATTGTAAGATATTTTTAATTTCGCGCGGCAGGCAAACGCAGCAGCGTACGAGGTACGAATGCATGTTGAAAGTTTTTTTTTTATAGCAGATAGGATTGTTTCCTGAAAAAACTTTCTATTAAATTACAGTTCATATAGGTAGGCTAAGAATTTACCTTGGTTTTTTTTACTTTACATTTTACTGTGCAATACAATATTGTAATAAATAAATACATACAGTATATAGTTTATGCAGTACGGTACTGTAACTTGCTCTGTCTTGCTAAATTGTCACCATTCTTTAAGACTCCTGGGTAGGCTAGGCCATCTTCGACTTACGATATTTTTGACTTACGATGGGGTCTTCGTAACGCAACTCCATCGTAAGTAGAAGACTACCTGTACAGTATTGCATTTATATTTGTTTAGTAGTCTCGTTCTTTGAATCATTTGGTTAATTGTGAGTGTCTTCATTTTTGGATATTGTATTTGGTGAGATATACACAGTGAAAGCACTAAAGTCTAATGCACTGCGATAAACTGAACTTTGTATTTGACTAGGTAAGGTGCACTGAGCCATATGGCTATTTTACAGACGCGACCTGCCACAGATTATAGCTCAACAAAGTGGATTGTCACGTGGAAATGTATTGCAGCCAAATACTCCAAATACATTACTGCGAAAAGGTGTGGACTTTCACAGATTTTCATAGTTTTTAGTTGCGCGACTCCAAAATGCGCAACATTTTAGAAACGTGTGAATTGCATCAACCCCTTGCTTGGGATTTTGTCACGAAGGGCCCTGCATCAGAATCGGCTCCAAAGTGTTCTCCCACCACGGAGAGCTGACGAATATCAAGGCGTTCCTTATAGAAACGCAGCTATCCTTGGCTGGTTATCAAAGGTTGTTCATAATCGTTGCAGCCACCCGCTGAGCTTCTCATGGAAGGCCCTCTCGCACTGAATGGAGCCACTCACGACGAGCCGTGGTGCAGATATTTGAATCAGAACCTTGTGGATATTAGGAGTTTTTAGCCACTTCCAAAACAATCTGCACTATTTCCCGCTGTGGACTACTAAAGTTGCCGTGAACTGTGGGTGCCTCCAAGATTTTTGGGATTCGTGGATTTTAGTTTTGCGGATTTAAGGATTTTCACTGCACGGTGTTTGCAAGTGAAATGTTACAAGCGCATTTGTCAAGGAACACACTGGTCTTATGTTGCAAACATGCCAAAAAGTTGAATGACTGGCTTAGCTACATGGAAACATTTTATGATTTTCACGTGCAACTATAGAAAAATGGATGTGTTTAAGCAAATCACTGTCCAGTGAGCTCTATACTTCCTACAGCGAGTTCAGGTACTGTTAAAGAGGCTTCCTGGCCCACCCACTCTCCCCCTCGACGCGGCCTGTTCATTGCCGACCTACCCTGTTGACAAGCGTCTGTTTGCTTAACAAGCTGCTCCCCTAGCTACTCGTCCACAGGGTGCTTTGCAACTTTGCACTGCAGCCGTCACAAAATGCCACAGGTGGAACCGTTGGTGTGAATTAAGAGTGCGTCACAGCCGGCGATGGCTCATCAATAGTTGTCTTCCCTTAGCCGGCGGTGAAAATAAAACATTCCTGTGCTGAAGGCCAGCGTCTCCATAGCGCAAGCATCGCCGTAAAGGCCTTCTGGCGGCAGTGCCACGTCACGCCGTGAGGGCCTCCCCACGCCGTGAAGGGAGGCGTTTGCAAGTGGCAAATGGCGCATTCATTCCTAAAATTCCACCGTGATTGATTGCCGGCACCTCGCTCCCAGAATCGGCAATCGATTCTGAAAACGGATATTGGTGTCCAGTTATCTTACAACAAGGCTATTCACGGCAGAGGTAATTCGGTGATAACTCAAGCATGTACTTGTTTCCCACTTTGTATTATTTCGAGCGATACGCAGTTGGGTGATAGTCACATGGACTCCTCAGTCATATATCATTACTGGGCGGTTTTCACCTAACTGAGGTACAGGTTTGTCTGGTCATGTAACTCAGTTGAGTCGTAGTAACCGCGCGCTGTATTTGTGTGATAGAATCCCAACAGCCCCTGAGCCTGGGATAGGCTGCATCGGGTGTGCATCCTGTAGCTCAGACTTATTGGATGAAACCGCTCAAAGTGTGAGCCAAGATTCAGCACCCCCCCCC